>APFE030587348.1:1050-120278 GCA_000404065.3 Pinus taeda | reverse complement strand
AAATAATGAATTTTATATTAGTAAATAAATTTATAGTTTCCAAAATGAAGGTATTCACCAATATTTCTCAATATTTTCAGGTAATGTATACATTAATAAAATTTGCATGATAAGATTTAAGTGGGGCATTACATACACCCCTCTTTCAAAAAACTTCATCCTGAAGTTAGAATGAAAAGATACAAGGAGTTCGAAAGCATAGCAAACCAGAGAGAGTTATAACAGTAAAATTTGATAAGTCAGAAAATGACATTACTTCCCATCAAGAGTCTCCAACTGATCTATATCCTCCTATCCATCCTGACCTACTTCCGTTCCCACCTTATCCATCCTCTACTGCTTTATTAGTGGCAACGACCATACTAACCACTGATAAAACCAACATGGTGGAAGCGTCGACTATATCGACCTAACTTCCCCAACAGGAAACTGGAAATCGTCATCACATGTCTAGGAGAGCATGTCCACCACTGGCCTCCCACGATTCCAGGTTTCGGAGGATACACGATGGGAAATGCCTCCACCCGTCCTTCACAACTAGGGTCAACGCACTAACACGGACCACACTACAACGCTGGTTGGACTTGTCATCGAATAATCCAGTCAGGTAGTCTCACCACCTGTCATTTGCATTTTACTCATGTCATATGAATGCATATCAAGTAGATACTAGATGTAATAGAACAATATACATTATACCTTCCTCGTGAGATATCTCGACTTTCCCTCAATGGAAGAGTAGATCTTGGCTATCATATAGTTCTCTCCCCTTGCAGGTTAGCTCTCATTCATGCATTTATATAACAACAAGATATATAATCCTCATGTTATTAAGTCTAGTATCCACGCGTCAATCTTGCAGTTCATACTAGAAATAAATCATAAATTCACTAAGTCATTCGTTTAAACCAATCATATCCACTTGGGCCATATATGAAACAAAATAATTCTGATAAGTCTCGCACTAGATAATTCACCACTAAGTGAGTCATACATTTAGGCCATACATCAACCATTTCCATCATCAATATCAAATCTATCAATTGATTTATATAAGTAGTTTCACGTGTCCAACCAATTGCATGAATATTACATAATGTTCATAAACAATAACATTGGGCTGCAAAATAAAGCCTTAGCACGGGTAGCTATCTAAGTCAAAATGGGCATCACAGATGCTCATGTGACAACCTTGTGAAACCCCTCGATAACAATTAGAGTTGAAATAGATTCAACTGTCCACCATGGAAAATAGCATTTGAACCCAGATATGCTATAAGGTGGTACCAAAACCAAAATATTGGCAAGCAAATGATTAATGCACTATCAATTCCACTAGAAGGTGCTAGTATAAGTTTCATGCATATAAATACCTTAGTGAATATAAAAGACTCACTCTTCCAATTTGCTGGCTTTTCATCTTCCAAACCAATTAGTTAACTTGAAAATAAAAGACTCAAAACTTCAGAAACTGTTTCCCTCATGATTTTCATACTTTATTTTTTTTTGTAATTTGATAGAAATGTCCTCTAAATGTCAAACGTTTTATATATTTAATCATTGTTTACTAGTATGAAAACAATTTCATGATATATATTGCAGCTCACTATGACCAGACAAATGAGAAATAAATAAATGAATGGAATAATTGCCTTTTCCCTGCTGCTATTAGTATTTCCTTTATAAATGGCACCGCATTTCTAAAGATGTCCACTCCTTTCACAAGTGGCTAGTGACCACAAAACTTGCGAAGAAGGTTGAGGGTCCTTTTATCCAAAAATAGAGACACATTCCTTTTCACGACATTTTTATTCAACACTAGAATAAGGGTAAAAGTGTATTCTAATATTTTCACTGGTATTTTATTGACTAAATAATCTTTCATTCTAAAATCCCAAATTCTCTATGAATTGATCTTCTCATTTAATTTAAGATCATTAAAAACAACTATCACAGTAAGCCTTACACAAGTCCATGGTATTTAATCTACATTTTCACTAGATAATTCCACCACTCATAGAATAATCATTAACGTGACATATATGATATTTCAACACATCCTAATCTAAATTCCCATGCTTCATAGTCATTTATTTCTCAAACTTGAGATTTGTTATTATGACTCCTCCATGAAGAATGACAAATATACTATCTGAAAGATAATCCTACTATCCGAATGGAAAATCTATTGTATCTTAAATAAGAATAATGATAATCTTCTATCAACAGAATTAAAAACCACCCTCATATGTAAAATATAACTGACTACATTCTTTAGATTGGGACACATTTTGGGTATAAATTACTGGCTCAAAAACTACAATTTTCAATGCAAATATTGTTCACACCATCCATATATTTAATAGACACTGAGGTAGGCAACAAACAAGACCTCAGGTACAGATTAGTGGGAACAAAACTAAAATCTTCAATGTAAATATAGTTCACATCATTCTTCAATCAGAATTCTGAGACCATTTCATAGTTTGTTCAAAACATTCAAGTGACACATCCTTTAGCCAAATTTAATCATTGTGATGTGGCAGACTTAACTATACAATTTGTGAACTTGGGCTGCACGTTGAAATAAAATAGCTACATCTTCACAAACCAATCATCATAGCTTGACCATAGATCCCTCTGAATGTTGAGAAAGTGACCTTGCCCATAACCTGCTAACTTTCCTATCATTAATTCTTTGGTTCATGTGCCAAAGTCATCCAATCATAATCATATAGTTTCCATGCATCTTCTCAGAGATATAACGAATCATCAAAGTCATTGTATCAACATCCTTCATCATGGGCTTACTTCATGTAATAATCATTAGGCAAGACGAGTCATCAAGTGATTTGCTAGTGATTCTATAGCTCCCTTTGAAGTCTTACTTCAGTTGGTCATCTCTATCATTATTTGTATAATGCTTGCACAATAAAACTTGAATACTTCCATAGGTAGTACTGCCCAATTAAACCATCCAAAAAAATGTTTAAGCTCTCTAAAGGATATTTCATATTACACTAACACATTCTGGAAAGAAAGTACACTTCCAAAACAGTTTGCGAAATAGGGATTTCATTGAAAATATTGCTGCACACTTCCACCCTCGAGCTGCTGAAGTTCTTTTTAACACAATCTGATAAGATTGATTGGTAATTGGGTCTCAGGTTTTGGTATTGAGGGTCTCTTTGCATAATCTGTAGTAATGTCCAACGCAACCATCCTTTGGGATGTCTTAAAGATACATTTCATTACCTTTATTCTCAGGTTTCACAAAAGTAACATTTTTGGGTTTTGGGGTTTGGAGAGTAGTTTTTCCTTTATCTAGATTTCTTGTCTCTAATCTGATCACTTTCATCAAAGTCCCTGAAAATGGTTTCTGCAATTTTTCTTTATTCGTCATCTCCAAAATGGTTTTGCAAAATTTCTTTATTGCTGGAGGTTTCTCATGCTCTGCACCTTAACTAAAGATTTCTAAGTTAGAGACGTTGAAATCTCTCTAATATTACAGAGCAAGAACCTAAACTTCAAACCCTGAGAAAACAAAACAATAAAATCATAAATTACTTTCAATTTACAATATTAAATTACCAAAAAAGGAAAAAGAAAGAGAACCTACCAATTTAACAATGGGATGATATTACAAATATTTCCTAATCAAAAGTTGTAGCCAACGTTAGTCTTTTGAACAGAGTATACTCCAAACACTTTTTGTTCCTTCAATTTTAAACATGAGCTTAATGATGGGATGATATTGCATATATTTTTTAACTGAAACTTGTACCTAAAGTTGGTCTTTTAAACAGAGCATATTCCAAAATCTTTTCATTGCTTCAAAGTTAGACATTAGCATTAGATGTTTGATTACCAAAATCTCCAAGTTGCATCAGTGGTGGCACAGAGTAGTCCAATCCACATGTTTGAAACTTGTTACCAATGTTTGTCTTTATGCAAATTCTTTTTGTTTCTTCAATTTTAGTCATTAACATTGGATATCTGATTACCAAAATCTCGAAGCAGTCCAATCCAAAAGGCTTGAAATTATGCTTCTAACTATTAAGAGGAGACATAAATAATCAACAAATAATTTTATCTGTTATTTTCATTCCCATCTTTAGAGCATGGAGTGCAAAAATATTACTGAGCATTCTTCCCAGCGTTTCCATTAGGGTAATCATCCTATAAGCCAAATTAAGGAGTCGTACTATCCAAGTCCCCGCATGCTAAAATTTTGTTTAAGAAGACATTCAATCTTTGGACTTTAGTGATCTTAAATATGCCAATATATTTAATTGATTGCCAGTACTAAGATTGATTGCCACAATATATACTAAACCTGCATGGATTAATGTCTTGTGAGCTTAAATATATCAAATTAATCCCAGGTCCAATGCTTAATAATAAATACTACTGCAATTTTCCAACCATCTACTTGCCTGGAGGACTTCTCCCATAACGATGAAATCATTTATGAAAAATCAATGACTTGGTCTGAAATTCTCAGTTATCTAAATACCATTGAAAATACCGACTCCTACCAGCCATTTTAAAATACATAACATGCCATATAACATAAAATTTAAGGGAAGGTTTTATACATTAAATTGATATCTAGCTAAATTTTGATTTTAAATCAAATCACTACCATTATATTATATTGATGTTATTAAAAGAGAGAAAATAACCTTAATGAACTCCATTTAAAGTAGAAAATAAATCTACCACATTTTATTTACATGCACATCAAAAGTTCCTCTTCATACTATCATAGGCGTTGTGGCTGCCTCTTTAACTATTGTGACAAGCCCCTTTAACCTTGTTTGATTACGGAGATGTGTTCTAACATAAAATGATTCTCTTTGCAATAATTTGCTATAAGAATTACTGCTTGCATGAAGAAATGAGTCTCTAGTCCTTGATTTTTATTAGTCTGGCTAACTTTAGGCACTAAGGCTGCAGAATTGTATTAATAAGGAATATGAGTGAGATTTTTTTATTTTTTTTTTTGCAATTTGATTCCAAATACCAAAATTCTAGAGACTGAAGTTGGTAATAGGATTTGTTTTCATATTGTTTATATATTTTTACACTACAAACATATGGGAGAGATAAATGAAACCGATATCCTAGCACCAATAATGTAATTTGAGGCCAATATCCTAGATTTATTTTATGGTAACGCCAGCAGGTTCAGGGGACATCCAAAGGGAAAATGATCATGCTGCAGGCTACAACTACACCCTTGAGTTTCTATGAGTCTTCTTCAAGGTAGTTGAGATTTCCTCTCCAATAATTTGGTTTTGTTATGCATATTATCAATGAAACTGGAACTTTCATTCCCACTTAGCCCATCTTCAACAAATTTCTCTCCTTTTGATTTCACTAGTTCAAAATCTACCACTCTGGAAACCATCCCTTTCAAAGTAGTCTTAATGAAGAACCATCCTTTAGGACATGGGACCAACCAACTCGTACTACAACAGTTTCATTCTACCAAAGTTATTAAGGAAGATAATCCTTATTTCTAAATACTCCTTATTTAAATTTTTGCAATATTTCCTCCACCTCCCCTAAGAAGCGCTTGTATTCAACACATTCTTGGATGCTCTTTGCCACCGAACTTCAGCTATGAAAGTTTCTCTTTAATGATGCTCAATGGAGTCGACCATTCAAAACCTCAGCTAACGCTAATTTCTAGAGTGAATTTTTCTTTACTACTTGCAAGCTCAAGTTCATATCTTGCTTAGCTGAGAACCTACTGGACATTACTGGGTGGATCTTCATTTTAGAGTGATATATATACTAATAATAATAATTTATTAATCTATTTTAAGATAATAAAAAAAACCAACATCAAATTGGTGTATGAGACCTCTTTGTTTGTGGACTATGGAGGCATGCATACTCTAACACTTTTTGATTTGATTGCTAAAGTCTATGGAGGTATACATACTCTACCCCTTTCTAGATTTGAACTTCTAACCTCTTAGAAAGAGACACATGTTCTTAACCCTTAAGCCCACTCAAGCAAGTCTAATTCAAATCGTTCTTAACTTGCCTTATCAGAATCAAAGATGTAATTGAGGATCATTCGACTGCTAAAGTCTACAGAGGTATACATACTCTACCCTTTTCTAGATTTGAACTTGTGATTTCTTGAGAAGAAACCCATATTCTTAATTATTAAGCCCACTCAAACAAGTGAAGAAGTGTTACTTATCGTCAAACCAATCTTAAATTACCTTATCAGATTCAAAGATGCAAGTGACGATCAAATTTAAATGTTGCTCTACCTTCTGGACCACCCATGTCCATAGGACAGACATCTAAAAGGACCTTGTATCTGACAGGGTGAGAAATGACGGTCATCTACAAGCTTCAAAGCCACATCAAGCAAGCCTGTGCCACAACCTGCCACACCAGTTTCAAAGTTGTAGCCAGAGACAGAGATGCCCCTGAGCATGCCATCAGTGGGTAATCTGGGACACTGCCTCTAGCAGAAGACTTTAGCTTCTTGCCAGCTTCGAAAGAATACCAGGAACAAAATTGAGAACACTTCCTCTAGCAGAAGACTTCATCTTCTTGTTGGTTTTGGAAGAGTTCTAGGAATTGCATTAAGCATTCCAGAGTTGTTGGTCATCCTTAAACCATCACAGGTTGAGACTTCCCTTTTTAGGTTGAAGTTCTCCCTTTTATGTGGGGTGAGACCTCCCTTTCATGGTTGAAGGTTTCCCTCTTCAAAAAAATAGGAGAACTTCCTCTAGTAGAGAGATTTCAGCTTCTTGCCAGTTTTGGAAGAGTTTTGGGAATTGCACTAAGCATTCCAGTGTTGGTGGTCATCCTTAAACCATCGCCCTTTATACCAACAATTGAGAAAGCACATTTAGCCTAGTGTTGCCATGCATTTTTGCACATTTTGTATTACAACTCTCTTCTTGGACTCATACATAACCCTTCGGATTAAGGGAGGGAATGTTGGACACCTAATCCTCAATGGCTTAGTGTGGAAGCCGAATAGACAAAAGGAGTCCAAGAGACCTTGGGATGTGGAACCCAATGGTCAAACCATGTACTATAAATGTACATCTCTCATTAATAAAAATACACTCTCATGTTTTATCCTTCAGATTATGTTGTTGCCCATGTGTGTTTAACAAAGGGGATGGGGTTGAAATCTGATTATGAGAATCAGATTTCAGCCCCACTTAGGGCCACGCTCCCCAAGCCCCTGGGTGGGGCTGAAGTCTGATATCTGACTTCAGTGCCGCCCAACAGCCCGGAGGCCACAGTCGCCCACCCAGGGTCGCGCCCCTCGGGCCCCTAGGCAGGGCTGAAATCCGATTCTCAAAATCGGATTTCAACCCGCCCACTTTAAATAATAATAATAATAATAATTTTTCATATATATAAGGGCTCAACCCCACCCTCCATTTTTTTAAGATTTTAACATATTAGTTCTAAATTTTTAATTAATTATGATTTGTTTGTTTTTTTATGTTATTATATTTTTTATGTTTTTAAATTAATTTTAATAGTTTTAAAATTTTTTATTAGTTTTGTTTTTATTTTTAAATTATTTAAATTGATTTAATTTTTTTTAATAGTTTTTAAATTGTTCTATTTTTCTTATTCATTTTTATAGTTAAAAAATCCTTTTTTTTTTTTATGGTTTACACTATATATATATATATATATATATATATATATATATATATATATATATATATATATATATATATATATATAAATAATATATATATATATATATTATAAATAAATTACTAGAAAATTGTTAAGGAATCAACGTTTAAAAAACAATGGAACATAAAAAAATTTAAAGTGTCAAAAAATGTAACATTTAAAAAAAATTATCCACAGTTAATACATTAGAAAATATAAAGTGTAAAAAATAAGCCCTCTAAAAAACAGGGTTGATGCTGCATCAACACGTTTCAAAATCGACATGAAAATCACTAAAATTTAAAACCAAATATTTATATTTGATACATAAGAAAATTTAAAGTGTCAAAAATATGCTCTGAAAAAATATATGTATTCTGCATCACCACTTTTCAAAATCAGTTGACTTTTTTGCTACCTCAATGAAACGGGTAATCATATCAGTTCTCATTTTAAAGTTTACATTGTTATTTTCCCCTGATCCATTTTTAAGCATTTTTTGAAATCACAAAACCCAAGTACAATAATTGTTTTTTCATGAAACTACACTTCTTTAAATTGATTAACAATTTTTCTTGTTATAACTTCTTCAAAACCATCTTAAGATGTCTTAGGTGCTCTTATTTTGACTGACTATAAATTAATATATCATCAAGATAAACTATGAAAAATTTTCCAATGAATTCTTCTAAGACCTCATTCATTAACCTCATAAAGGTACTATGAGCATTGGTAAGTCCGAAAGGAATTACCAACCATTCATATAAGCCATTATTAGTTTTGAATGCTATTTTCCATTCATCACCTTCTCTGATTCAGATATGATGATATTCACTTTTTAAATCGATTTTAGAGAAATATGCAACACCACTTAAACAATCTATAAGATCAATACGAGGTAATGGAAACCTATATGTGATTATGATTTTGTTTATTGCTTGGGAATATATACACATTCTCCATCCACCATTCTTCTTTGGAGTTAACACTATTGGAACAACACACAAACTTAAGCTTTCTTGAATGAGAACCTTATCCAACAATTCCTGCTGAACCTACTCTGGGTGCCACATTTCCACCACACCCTAATAACCATTTTTGTCATCAGGCAACTACTCTACCTGGTGAATGATGGGTGCTTATGGCTAGAGGAGCCCATCCCCATCACGGTAGACTTGATCCATCGCGTCTCCTGGCTTCCGTGCAAAGGGGAGGACCCCACAGTGATATCGAAAGGAAAGGGTAGTGATTTGGTCATCGCGGAGGCCATGAAGAAAAAGTACAAGATGAAGAAGACAAAAAGGGGCCACGCCATTTCCAGCATCAAGGACAAAGTAGTACACATGGAAACCCAAACCCTGGCACGGAAAGTTATGCGCAAATGTTGCAAAAACGAGGTACCTGGGCCGGTGGTTGCACTGGACGAGCGGTGCAAGGAAGGGGTCCATTTTAACTAGTTTGAATTCCTCTACACAGAATTTTTAGAGAATTTCCGCGAAGCCCAGGAACAGGGTAAAATGTTCCACTATGCATCATTGTTGCTGTCCATAGTGCTTGTAGCTAGGGAATTGCCGGAGGATAGTCAATTCCCCATAATTGACAGAGATTTACCGGAGGCCGCAAAGTACGCTTCGCTCTTGGCCACGAAGGATGCTCAAAGGGTTTGTGACTGCAAGATCTTCTGGGTGCTCATGGAGATGGACCTCAGGATGTGGATCAATCGTAAGCTGCGGTTGTCACCCATGGTCTACAACAGTCTGCAGAGCTTTTAAGAATTTAAGGCAGACATGCATAACATATATATTAGGGCACGGAAGGACCCAACAAAGCAGTGGAAAAAGTTACCCTTTGTAGCCACCGACGATGCCATTTTCAATATCCTGGAGGCATGGTCACCGGAGTGGCACACCCCAGACCTCACAGAGATTGAAGGATCGGTGGCGCAAAGAAAGAAAGATGAGGCCAAGCTGTGCATCGCATAGTTGGACGAAAAACAAAGGAAGGAGGCAGTGGCAACAAAAGTGTAGGCAGTGCGAGACACGGCACAGAAAGAAGCCGAACAGGAGAAGGTTGTAGCAATAGCAGCAGTGCAGGAGGCAGTTGTGAAGGCAAGTATGGACCAAACAACACAGGGATAGGAAGTAGAGATCGAAGAGGAAGGCGCAAACCCACAAACCGTGTCAACACAACTAAAGCACCAACACCCAACAGAGCAGGCAGGGCCGCGTAATAAGAGCAAGATTTTGAAGTTGTCCATTGACCCAATCACCTTGACTGAGGGTGATCTACATGACATCAATGAGATAGTGCATGATGTAACCTCTGAGGCTCTCCAAGATTTCATGTAGGAGAACCAGATTGTGTTGGGGGCCTTCAGAGCGGAGCTGCAGGAATTACAGGTGCGCCCTCCTCAGGTTGGTACCCTCTCGACCAACCTCGTAGCCGACTCATTAGCAGCAGAGCAGATGTTGCATGCACGGATGACGAACACCATAGTGCTATCGAAAGGAGCATTAGTACCATCAAATGAGGCTGATGGGATAATTGCAGAGCTGCGAGCTAGGGAGAGCCGCACACTCCAAGTTATCAGTGAGCAGAAGATAAATATGGAACAAATAAGCTTGCAGAGCAACAAATTGGTATTGCATAATCAAAAATTGGTACAGGTGATCGACGATGCTTGCAGAAGTGTCTCAGAGCTAGCCATCCCAGCAGACATACCAATGGAGGCATGGATCCATAGGTTAGCAGCAGGTGTCCACGAGGCGAAGGAAGAAACAACAAAGGTTCAATTGGAGCTGAACCTTCAGATCGTCGAGCTACAGTTAAAGGCACAACCATCCACTCCCCCGGAAGTCAGAGAACATTGCGCTAGCACTATCACAACGAGATTGGAGGAATTTGGAGGTGTAGTGTGAGACTGCACCAACTTATTGGAAGAATCACTTGAGGTCCTCCCAACTCTGCAGGAGGACCCCAATATCCAACGCTTAGAGGCAGAGGTGCGAGAACTCCAATAACAATATGACAGTGTCCGGGGTACTACGCAGACAATGTTCCTCACTCAGAGGCTTGCGAGGATGCAGTAGGCCAAGACGCTGAAATAACAGGTGGACGTGACACAACATAAGGAAGCAGTCCTAAAAGCGTGCATCCAACCTTGGGTCAACGAGGCCTTCACCATCATGGTAGATATCAAAGGAAAGCTCACAAACATGCAGGGGATGTATACATTGAGGCAAAGAAGCACTTCTGACACAGAGGTCTTAGAAGAGTGTATGCAGCAGATCTAGCAAATAACAGCTTAGTGCGCTGCTGACCTTTGCGCAGTTTGAGAACAGTTGGCAGGACTCCGCACAAAGATTGTCGTGCCGTCAGAGTGACTCCAGGGCGAGTCACGATGGTTGTGTTGGGGGCCTGTTGGGCATGGAATTCCCCCAAGGCATGTTTTGGGGTTTGACCGAATCTTGTTGTAAAGCTTCGCGAATTGTGGGCGCGGGGCGCGAAAGTATGATAGAGTCATAGGGTTGTTTTCCCTAGTTTTGTAATATAATATCGACTTGTATAAATAGAGTGAGGCTCTAAGTGTAGAAGATATGGAATAAAAGGATAGTTGAGGATGAAGAATTGAGTCGTATCTGTAGAGTAAAGTCTTGTTTTGGGTCGTAGAGTAGGAGAAGGCTCTGCAGTTGAGTGCGCAGAGGCCTAGTAGTCTGCAGCTGAGTGCACAGGACGGAGTCGAATCTGTAACCGAGGAAGGATTAATAAAGAGAAGTTTGGTTATAATTTTGTGTATATGTTCTTGGGTTAATACTTGATTAATAAAACTTGCAATTATATTGTTTATTTATTGCATGCATATGTATGATTGGTTTATGCTATTAAATATAACTTAAATCACTCAACTAATTAACATTGGAAAATATGAGTAAGATCTTGGGTAATAACATAGAGCGCGATGTTCAGCCCCTGAGTAAGTTCTGCGCAAAGGCCGGATATCAAGCTGCGAGGTACGGGAAAGTGCATGAGGCGACCTACATGCAGGGCCAAACCTCAGGTCAACTGACCTCATCAGACATCTCCAGGGTGCAGAAACCTGGTTCTAGCACCCTCCCATACTACTCCGAGTGAGACCTTAGTCCATGCTTCGTGGACTGTTGCTGAAAGGGCCAGTAGTATCGAGATTTGTTTGGATAATTAACTCTGAACTTGGGTTAGGCCCCAACAAGCCAACACATATACAACACTCATGGATCAGTCTGAGACGAGTGCAATGATTGTTACTGAAAGGTTCATGTGAAAGGTCTGTTTGATGTCTAGTAGAGTAGTTGACACAGACAAGACAACATTAATATCATATCCAACACATTTCCATTAATAGATTATGCATTACAACAAATGAATCAGTTCAGATGTAGAACACATGGTTAAAGAAACATGCATTACAAGTTTTAAAGATCAGTCTTACAACGAATACAATACATGTGTGAAATGGTGTTGGCCTGTTGACAGGCTTCTGAATTAAGTGAAAGTTCCAAGACACACCATTACACCATACATCACTAACCCCCTTAGCAGGGCGTTGGAGCCACTACTTACTTCTCAAAGAAAATATTATAGACTCTCTTGGTTAGTTGGAAGAGTTGAGGTGAAAAGTCCTTTCATGTACAAATGAGGGGGGTATTTATAGCCAAGGGTGAAACTGACCCTTGTGGTTGTTCAACTATGCTCATGACCATTCGACTTCCATGACTTTCCAACTTACATGAATCTATGTTCACAAGTGGGTCTCTTGGACTTCCATGGTACATCACATTGATTGACAACAAGTCCATAATGGAGATGTGGGAAACATGACTCATGACTTGAATCGACATGACTTGACAAGACAATGTTGGTACATTTGTGCTGCTGTTGGAGTGCATGTTGAGCTACTATGTTGTTAAGTGATGGATGTCTTCATGGTGTATCATAGCTTCACCTCCGCATGGAAAATTGCATAGAGTCTTCAATGGTCCTTGGTTCGCTTGATGAAGATCTAGCATGTTGTTCCTTGCTTTCATGTTGGAAGGCTTGATAGGCTCACTTGTCCACGAAGGTGCATGTTCATTGCGTTCATCCACTTCACATGCTTCATTCATTCCTTCATTGATGAACCTATACATATGCATGTGCTCCCTTCATTCATCCCATTCGTCGTCTTGACATGTTTGTGGATGTACCTGTACTTGCAATCACTCATGACGAGACGACATCAAATCCAAAACCTCCTAGTCTACCATGACACATGATCATTCGGATGTGGGTGACCGAGAGAGGCAACAAGGTTGTGATGCAGGAAGATGGCTTCAAAAACTATTGATGAAAAGTACATAAGAGTCACTGAGGGATGGAGACAAATGATCTAAATCAACAGTTGTTGTCTGTAAGGTCTGGTTCGGCTGGGAGGAAAAACTGCGCAAATTTTCGATGGGACCGTCCAGGCTATAGGAGGGTAGGGCAGGCATGCTCTGCACATTTTCTGGAACGAACAGTCAGCAGGGGCTAGACAGCCAAATTTGAGAACTTTTCCAGAGGAATGGGTCGAGCTGCATAAGGGTCAACATGCAGGGATTGTGTAATTTTTCTGGGGAACTTCCCGAGAGACTTGCAACCAAATCTGCGCAATTCCCATAGGGGACTTCCAGTTGGCTGTTGGGGTCACTGGCAGCCAGACTTGCGCAATTCCCAGAGGGAACTACCAGTTGGCTGCTGGGGTCACTGGCAGCCATACTTGTGCAATTCCCAGAGGGAATTGCCAGTTGGCTACTAGGGTCACTGGCAGCCAGATCTGTGCAATTCCCAGTTGGTTTCTTAGTCACTAGCAACAAAAACTGTGTAATTCCTCAAGGGAAGAGACAGTTTTCTACTGGCTGAGAAAATTGCATTAAGGCCGGGAGGCCAGCCTATTGATCATCTCTGCACAATTTCTGAGTTGAGCTGACTGATGGGTAGAGGGAGGCTTGCTCATGAGCAATGCGCAATTTATGAGATGAATAGTCGGTTAACTGTCTGGGTGGCTAACATGAGTCCTGATTGAAATTCCCGCAGGCATCACAACTTCAAAGAACTAGCTTGATGCTTCTGCGCTGTTTTAGTGGACAACTGATTGAGTTGAAAGCAGGGTGATGGTTCGGCTATCGGTGATGAGTCTGGTCGTCAAAACTTTAGAAAAATTGACTAAGTGTGTGAATAGTCAAAAGATGCATAGGTGGTCATACGGACACACACTCGCATGACTTGACGATGAAATGACCAAACCACCCAGATACACATGTTCAACATGATTGACCAACAGTGCGAGTGACAAGCGCAACACTCGTGATTGATCGTTCATGATCGAGACGACGCTTGTGCGACAGTGAATATGACTCAGTGTGTGAGTGCGACAGATGCCTTCATGGTGAACATAACAAACACATACAAAGCAAAGACTTTGAGCATAACTAGAACACGATCGCAAGCATAACTTAGACATCAACATGGACAGACTTGAGTGCAATAAACAATTAAGGTGAATGTAAATACTCCCACGAGCTCACGAACTAAACCCGAGTGTGTGCAGTCATCAAGTGAAACTCTCCAAGGGAGGCTCCGAAATTGGTGCATGCCAAAATTTTGGAGGGTGATTGTAGCCACTACAACACAAGGCGAATGAGCGATGGAGTCATTGGTGAGCCAAGTCAAATATGAAAACAATCATTTTCATTCCTGGATAGGGAGGGTTTTGGTAATAAGGAACCTGGGTACCAGAATATGGAGGATTCTAATAACCATAATACAAATGACCTTGTTGACCAGCCTGAGGGTGACCATGAATTTGCTGGTCTTCAAAAGGAATATGAGGTATATAAGGTCTATATTATTGCCTGATGGGGGTTTGTATTTTCCCATGATAAAGAGGGTTCGATTGAGGTTGTGCCATGTCGTATACAATATGTCCTACTAGAATTTAAGGAATACCTTGTGCAGGTGATTGAGATTGTAAAGGAACTTGTAAAGGTTTAGTAAGTGGGACCTAAGAGGTACCAAATACTAAAGGAACAGGTTGAGATACGATCACAACTTGCACAGGTTGAGTCACATGAATTTGAGCTTGTTGAGGTACAAATTAAGGAATAATAACTTGAGTTGAAGATAACATAGGTTGGGAAACAAACAATGAACCCACCATTGAACCAGGTTGAACAGGCAAAGTAGGTTGTCAAACACTAGCAACCATCCCATGATAAGGAGGACTATAATAAGGTTGGTTTCCAATTTGAGGGATACCAACAATAGCTTTCCCCCTGCCAAAGGAGGAGGGGATGATGGAGGAAACTTCCCCCTATGTGGAGGGTACCCAACATAAGGATAGTTAGGTTGTTGAAGAGGACATTTCCCACTAATATAAGGGCCAACCTCTCAATTGTCACTGTAGGAGGAGGAGAAGGAGAAGGCTAAGAAACACTCATAAGAGCAGTGCCAAATGGAATTATCGAAGTGGAAGACATGGGGGATGTCCATAAACTAGAAGATGCACCAGAGAAGGTACCAAATAAGGACTAATAACCTGTTGGGAAGGACGGGACACCATACATATGTGCCTCTAGTGGTGTTGAAAACATAGATGCGGAAGCAACATTTGATCGGTTCCAATCATGGTCAATAATCCCAATGTAGATTTCCATGTGAAATTCGTGGGTTAGTCAAAAGAACCAAGTAAAGGAGTATGTACAGGAGGTGGAGGAGGAAGCCAGAGGATGGATTTGATAAATGAAAATTCCCTTCAAATGAGTAGGAGTAGAAGGATGAGGCTCTCCTTTGTTAGAAAATCAGAAAGGTAGTGAATATTTTCTCGATATTGATAATTATTTGTGATGTTACTTATTACTACAATTCTTTATATATTCTTTCTTTAGTTCATCAAGTAATTACACAAAGCAACAACAAATAAAAAATGAACACAAGATGTAGGCACATGCCAGAGAAAAACCCCCCTTGACGGGAAAACCCAGTCAAAGTAATTATTCCTTTCAATAGTATTCTTTGAGACTCTTCACCCTAGACCTTGACTAGACCTTCCCTCCACACCAAGTCAGCCTCCAAAATATTTATCTCTTTCCAACAACTTTGACTATGCAGCAACTTGTGACAGCTCATGACTTCCAAAGCCATTCAACTTGGGAGACTTCGTTCTACCAATCCATAAAATTAAACAGAGAGAGACCACCACTAAAATTTCGATTTTCCTGACTCCTTAGACTCCCCCAAACTTGCATTCACATTGGCTTCTTGACAACAGACTTTTTGAGCATCCTACTTCACACTTCTGCCTAACAAACATATTTTTGCATTTCTACCCAAAAGAGAGAGATTGAGAAGTGATGCTCCAAATGAGTTCATAGTCCTTCCTTTTATAGGCTTCTTGTGGGGTAGAATGGGTCCTTAGGCTGACTTGATCTTCTCTTAGGGTGACATGGTGTGGAGGTTCCATAATTCATATTTGACTCAATACTAAAATGATTTACATGATTCAAAAGACCAAGAAGGGTCTCTTTAAATGTACAATAATTCTATAGAATTAGAATAAATCCTAGAATTCCTCAATGGGGAATTTGAACTAAAACATAGTGACCCAAGCATGAAACCCATTCTTTAATAAGTCACAACAATAATAATATATATTTTTTTCTTTATT
This sequence comes from Pinus taeda, assembly GCA_000404065.3. Lineage (NCBI taxonomy): Eukaryota > Viridiplantae > Streptophyta > Pinopsida > Pinales > Pinaceae > Pinus > Pinus taeda. Next base: position 103,879 of record APFE030587348.1, on the reverse strand, counting down.
CTTTTGACAAGTACATTACATGATGACTTAAGTACATTATTGAAGACTAAACATAGTTAATTTTTCCAACACTCCCTCTTAACTAGGGAGGTATTCATCATGTACATATACAATGGAAGATCTCAGACTATATGAACCATGAAGAAATTTAGGCACCACAATGCCATGGACTAGATTCCTAACTAGAGAAATCTATTGAATCAATCAATCAATTTAGGCATCGCAATTCCATGGACTAGATTCTTGACCAGTCTATCCAACCAGTCACTCAATAGTTTAGGCATCGCAATGCCATGGGTTAGATTTCTGACTAGGGAAATCTATCCAAGTGGGAATAATATGGACTAAAGCTTTCAGCCCCTCTAGGTACCATCGGGCTTACTTGCTAACCACCAACCCAAAATTCCAGGTGCGTGTCAGAGCTCAATGACCAATGCCACCTTTCCAACTTTAGGGACTTAGACATCAACACAAAGTGCCATCTAGATGTCTCCACAAGAAACACTTCACTCATAAAGCCTCAACACCCCTTGATCTAGGAGATCAAGAATAACCAATCTCTCCCAATCAAACTGATTAGTAACCAAAATGCTTTTCTTCGAGAGATTCACCTTTACAAGCATAGCCCCAATAAATAACATGCTTTCACAAGTATATAATCAAACATAAACCTCCAAGGTCTTCTAGGCAACATATGTTGCTTCTCAATTCTCCATAGTAGGACTATCAACCGAATCTTTGACAAAATATTCCTCAATCATACATTTTTCTTCCTACTTCATATGCAACAACATATTCTTTAGTCAGATCCTGCTTTCCTTCTTTCAACAACACTTTAACAATCATTCTCCAATTTCCTTTTCATGTTCACAAGCTTCACTCATAATTACAGTTGTTAGTCCTAGTCTAGTGCATGACTCATGAAGTAAAGAACCATATTTGACACTCCCTCTCAAGCAAGAAGCACCTCTTTATCCGGACTCCCTCTTAATCTTATGAAGATCTCTTCTATTCATGCTTCCTTAGGGAGATCAACTTATTCCTTTTTGACATAGGATAATATTTTCATGGCTTCAAATCATTTCATTAGAGTTATCATCATCCCCATCATGTTGATCACATCTTCACCAAGTTGAAGATTGTGTACCAACATAACTTGCTTGTTACATCGAACATCTTCACTAAGTTGAAGATTATGTACCTGCATAGCTTAGATAGCAAGTACAACCAAAACTATAGAAGCATGATGTTATCCATATCAGAATCACGAAATCATTTCATACATATATCAGATACCCATACTTAATTACAAACAAGAGATATATACTCTTCAACATCTTTATAGGGACTTTGTCATACACCCTAGACTACTTCATAACAACACTTATTCCATCTAAGGTTTTAATATGCCTTCCAAAGGCATGACATACCTTAATACAACCTATAGCAAACCTTAGAAACAATTTCACAAATAAATCTACTAACAATGTGTCTCCCTCAAACACCGAAATTGAATTCAATCAATTTGTGAAGACTCCATTGTTCAATGGAAACTTTGATATATGGGAGGCAAGAATGAAGAATTTCTTAAAGATTCAAGGCATTGAAGTCTGGAAATCGGTGATTACTGATAGCATGATGGATGGAAAATCCAAGGAACATAATACAAGAGAAATGAAAGCAACCTTGAATGGGCTACCTGATTCTATGAAGTCCAACTTTGAAAAGTGTTTGTTAGCAAAAGGCATATGTTAGACTTCTCACTAGGGATTTATACAAATCCTAGATTTCATATAAACAAATCAATCAAAGTCAATCACAAGTTAGTCATCAACCTAACCAGTTTCCACTAGGGTTCACTCCAAACCCCTAGATTTTCAATCAATCATCAATCAATCATTATCATGACCAACTACCATTAGGGTTAGTTTGTAGACCCTAGATTTATGAGAAATCAACAAACTCGATCAAAATTCTAATTTCAACAATCTCTTCACAAATCTCAAATTATCATATTCATCATAGATTTCTACTTCAACTCCAAAACCTTAGAATTATGTTTTCCCAAATTCAACAATCTTACACAGATTTCAGAGTGTTACATTTCACACTAGACAATGCCATTACTAGGATCTAACTGCAAAATCATAGATTTTTCATTTTCCAACAATCATCTAAACAGATTTCAGATTGTTACACATACTAGAAAATTTTACTTCACCAGTGTTTAGCTACAATACCCTAGATTTTCAGATATCATCATCCTAGAATCTTATACAAGGTCTTCCATTAAATCCTAAGACTCATGACCATCAATGACTAGGTCAACACATATATCTAATCATAACCATACATCAACATATCATATGTCCAATAACATAAATAAAATTTACCTTGATCAACCTATTATTTCAACCAAAAGGATATATATATATGTGTGTGTGTGTGTGTGTGTGTGCGCGCGCGCCTAGATTCAATAAATATATTTCATATCAGACTTAGTCAAACCAAACTTCACAACAATATCACACAATCATTTGATTACCCCAGGGTTTGATCAGACAAACACACACATACCAAGTAAATCAATTCTAAGACAATGTAAGGATCTTGCTCACACATTCCACCAAACCCCACTGAGCTAGGGTTCTAATTTAGAACACCCAACAAACCCTACATTACCAAAACTCCAAAGGTTTGGGATTTTAGACCTCATCATTCAACCCTAACAAGTTAGGATTTCCAGATCACACAAAAATCCCAAAAAATACATCATCAATAAAAATTCAACTATAATTTCACAATCATCCTAAGAAGCCTTAGGATTTCATACATTCACATTAGCATATCCTTCGATTAGGGTTTTCTAGAACCAGTCTAGGGTTCTATCAAATCAGATAAGATTGGGGTGGGTAGATTTATCAAGAGATGAATCAGCCAAACAAGAATCACTAGGATTCAATATTGCTAGTCATAACAAGGTTAGTAATAGATCATCAAATGAGTAATCCTTTCAATCAATGAATTCAAAGCATACCTTTGTTTCTTGACTAGCCTTGTCCTAAGAGATCCTCCTTCCTGTGGATGTTTCCCTAATCAAGACAACAGAGGGAGAAAGGTGATTAGTACTTTAATATAATAAAAACTAAATGAGTACATGAATCCAAAACTGAAAAGACATGAGATACTTATCTTTGATAGTTTTCGGGAGCTCCCTCCAAAGATTGAGGGAAACCTACAATCTTAAAATAGTACAAAAACGTATTTTCCAAAGATATGTTAGAAACCTATAAATTCTGAAACATATAAAAACAATTTAAGTAAATAAAATGACTTAATAGTGTAACTCCCTAATGTCAGATTATTCAGGCTTGACTTTATTTGAGTCTCCTTCTTCAACCAAGTTGGCTTGATCTCTTCCTCTCTTCTTATTCCTTGGATTCTGAGGGTAGTCACTCTTGTAGTGACCTTTCCTATGACATAAATAGCACTCTATCTGAGACATGTCAACTTTCTTCCTTCGTCCCTTCAATCTATTTTCTTTATGATGAGAAGCATAAGCATTTGATACTTCTTCGAGATTGGCAACCATAGAGATCCTTTCTACCATCAAAGTCATAGCTACCAACTCTAGATCCCTGAATTTCGCTTTGTTGGCATCACTGGCTTCTTCAGTAGGCTTCTTTACATTTCCTTTTACCAAATCTAATACCTTGTTCTTGTGAGGATTAGGTAAATCCTCTTCTTTGAAGATCTGAAGTTAGATGCTCCTTCAAGCTTGTTCTCACCCTTGATAGAGTTAGATATATTCTTTGAATAGGATAGATTCCTTGCCTGAGATAGTACCTTTGAATGGATATGTCTTTTTATTCTTTTGTCACCAAACCTTTGGTACCATGTTGGAAAATCAGAAAGGCAATAAATATCTTCTCGATCTTGATAATTACTTGTGATGTTACTTTCTTTAGTTCATCAAGTAATTACACAAAGTAGCAGCGCATAAAACAATGAACGCAAGATGTAGGCACATGCCAAGGAAAAACCCCCCTCGAAGGGAAAAACCATTCAAAGTAATTCTTCCTTTGAAATTCTTTAAGACTCTTCACCCTAGACATTGACCAAACATTACCTCCACACCAAGTCAGCATCCAAAATATTGATCTCTTTCTAGTAACTTCGACTATGCAGCAACTTGCGAGAGCTCATAGCTTCCAGCAGCAGTCCAACTTGGGAGACTTCATTCTTCCAATCCATAACATGAAAAAGAGAGAGACCACCACCAAAATTCTGATTTTCCTTGACTCCTTAGACTCCCCCAAACTCGCATTCACATCGGCTTCCCGACAACAGACTTTCCTACCCTCCTACTTCAAACTCCTGCTCGACAAATAAATTTTCACATTTCTACCCAGAAGAGAGATAATGAGAAGTGATGCTCCAAATGAATTCATATTCCTTACCTTTATATGCTTCTTCTGGGGTAGAATGGGTCCTTAGGTCGACTTGATCTTCTCTTAGGCCAACATGGTGTGGAGGTTCCATAATTCATATTTGACTCAATACTAAACCGATTTACATGATTCAAAAGCCCAAGAAGAGTCTCTTTAAATGTACAATAATTCTATAGACTCAAAATAAATCCTAGAAGTCCTCAATGGGGAATTTGCCCTAAAACATGGTGACCCAAGCATGAAACTCATACTTTAATAAGTCGCAACAATAATAATAATAAATTATTTTCTTTATTCTTTTGAAAAGTACATTACATGGTGACTCAAGTACACTATTGGAGATTGATCATAGTTACTTTTTCCAACATCCTTATGGGATCTCCTCGATACTGACAAGTCCAGGTGGAAGCAGTTCCCCATTGGAGTTGAGATATATAGTAGGCGGATCCATCTGAGACAAAGGAAGAGAAGATGGAATACCCAAAGTAATAGGTAAATATGAATGAAACTCCTCAGGTTCAATGACTTCAGGAAATAAAGTTTCTAACCCAGGAAGGTCAGGTTCTATAACCTCAGGAAACAAAGTTTCAAGTAATTCAATATTGATTATATCAGTTTTACTGACAAAAGTAGATATAACCTCGGGTTCGGTACTCAAATGGACAAATGATTCTGGTCGATCAGGTTCAAGAGGAGGACCAGAAGTTGTTCCTGAAGTTCCAGATTTGGTAGTCTATGTCTTCTTATGCTTCTAACGACAGCCAAGACTAGCCTTTGGTGGGAGAGGAGGATTATTTTGCATTCTACGTGAATGACAAAGTGGGGGATCTTGTTGTTCCAAGTTGGATAGTAAATTTTATTAACAAAAAATAAATAAATAAAAAAGAGGGCAATCTAGGCATAAAGGATTACCAAGCAACCGTGAACTACAATATACACCTTGGCGAACCAAGGACTTAACCTACGAAAACCAATGTCCCCAAATGTCGTGTTCAGTGTATCATGGTATACAAGGTGGAAAACTTGGTTGCCTATGGATGGATAGAAACCTAATGGGGACTCCCAAAATATATGTGATGGTAAATGGGAGTGCAGTCCGTAGTAGTGTTGTTGTTAGGCCCCTATACTACTAGATTGTTATTAGTGCAACCCCCTTATTATATTGTTGTACCCATGTATTCCCCATATTGTTATTATTGTGCCCCATAGAAGCCCACTATTGTTATTACTGTGCCCTTACGTTATCATTGTTATGTCAGCTTTGATTATATTATGACCCCTTATACTCCTATATATAGAAAAGAGGTCTTGTCATTTGTATCATCCAAGAATTGTTCATTTGTGTAATGTAAAGGAGGTTTCCCCCTCGACGAGGCTGAATTTTAAGGCGTTTATTTATCTTTTCTATCTTTTTGTGAGCTAGTTTCATAACATTTGGTATCAGAGCTTTGGATTCTAGGGTTTCGTTGCTCCAAACAGGTCATCGTGGTATTTGCGCTATAACTTTTTTCTACAACGTTTCAAATGCTAAAAACAAAACCCATTTGGGCTGAAATCGTTATGAACCTCGGGTCCTAATTTCATAGCTTTTCGTGCTATATTTGCGAAGATATGATTTGAGGAAGTTGACCTTTTTGCAGACTCCCGAATTACATTCCAAACAGGTGACCTGTGGAAAATCATCATAAATTTCTCTCTCAGCATCAGATTGAAATTTCGTAAGAAGCTACAGAAAGAGGATGGACTGTAGTTTCCTATGTATATTTTTCAGATCCTAAGGTTAACAGAGTGACACGTGGAACTTCATACAAGTTCGCTCTTCTGAAAAGGTATATAATCAGGTCATCTTGGGAGATTGTGCATAACTCTTTCTTGGAGAATCTAAATTCAATCAGACCGGTGGCATTAGAAAGAGGACGCAAAGGGAAACTGTAGATCGTAATTTCAGCACTGGAAGAATCGAAATTACAGAGTTATAGTAATTTCAAATCGCACTCCTAAAATCAAGAAAATGCAATATGAGGAAGTTTGATGGCAAGGATACGGTAAATTGGATACTTCAGATGGAGAAATATTTTGATCTACATGGTGTACCACTATTACAAAAGGTATGTATTGCATCTTCATATTTAGAACCAGATCAATGTTTATGGTATAAAGGGCTTTGTTCTCGTAAACAACTTGTTATGTAGTCAATTTTCATGAAGGAAATGATAGCACATTATGAGGATACAAAGAGCAACACCTTCTTTGGAGCAACACCACAACAATTGGAAAGAGAAAAAGGGCTTTGTTACAAAGTGGAAAGTAAAATTATGGAAACAAGGAAGTCTACCCCTCACAATTATAATAATGGAAGTGTTGTTTCTCCTAGCCTTCCACAACCTACAAGGGTCACACCACAACAATTGGAAGAAAAAAGAAAAAAAGGGCTTTGTTACAATTGTGATAGCAAATGCACTAAAGGTCATAAGTGTGCTGAGAAGAAATTATTTTACATAGAGTATGAAGAGGAGGAAGAAAAGGATCAAGAAACGTCAAAAGAAGAGGATATGCGCTAGGACCCAACCCCAGAGAAAGAAGAAATGAATTTGACCATATCTTGTAAAGCATTGGCAAGAATTACCACTCCTCAAACTCTCAAGGTAGAAGGAAATATCAAGAAGAATAATGTTCAACAAGTGAAAGATCACATCGAGAAAGAAGAAATGAATCCAACCATATCTTGTAATGAATTGGCCAGAATTACCACTCAAACTATCAAGATAGAAGGACATATCAAGAAGAAAAATGTTCAAGGAGTGAAAGATCACATCGAGCATCAAGAAATGAATTCGACCATATCTTGTAAAGCATTGGAAGAAATTACCACTCCCCAAACTCTCAAGATAGAAGGACATATTAAGAAGAAGAAGGTTCAAACAGTGAAATATCAGGAAGAAAAGTATAAAGAAACATCAAAAGAAAAGGATACTCACCAGGAACCAACCCCAGAGAAAGAAGAAATGAAATCGACCATATCTTGTAATGCATTCATCAGAATTACCACTCCTTAAACTGTAAAGATAGAAGGACATATCAAGAAGAAAAAGGTAATAGTGTTGATTGATTCGGGTAGTACCCATAATTTTATTAATTGTAATATAGCCAAGGACTTGAATTTCTTCCTAGATCCAGCACCAGAGTGTCAAGTGATGGTTGTAAGTGGAGGAACCATAAATTGCTCTCAAAAGTGCCATAATATCAAGCTATCCATGGGAGAATATGTATTGAATAGCCCAATGTTTTATGTTCCAATGGGTGGTATTGATGTTGTACTAGGAGTCCAATGGCTACAATCCTTGGGTACAATAGCTTTTAATTTTCAAGAACGTTTTTTGAAATTTTATTCGGAAAGAAAGGAAGTTGAATTAAGGGGTATCAAAGGGAAACCAGAAAAAATAATCAACTCTGACGGAATGACAAATCTTTTAAAGAAAGAACAATGAGGTGTAATTGCACAATTATGTTCGCTAATTGTTCGCACATCGAAATCATGTATTTCTCCAAATCTCCAAAAATTCTTGGACAAACATTCCAAGGTATTTGAGACTCCCAAAGTTCTCCCACATATTCATGACCATGATCATGCTATTCATTTTATTCCAGGATTTGTTCCTCCAAACGTCAAGCCTTATAGATATCCATATGCCCAAAGGAGTGAAATTGAACATATGGTTGCATAAATGGTAGAGGTTGGTACAATTATCCAACCAAATTTGATAAACAAAGGAAGGTATGAATGGAAGAATGGCGAAGCAGGGTGGGAACTCATTCAAAAGTTTCTGAATATCCCAATTCCAACAATATTGCCAGAACTTGACAAGGAAGGAAAAAACATATTGGAACCTGAAGCATTTAGAAAACCGAGAAGTCAACAACTACAAAATCGATCAATTTCAAAGCATCTCATCAAGTGGAATAACTTACCTGTTGAAGATTTCACATGGAAGGACAAGAATTTTATATTGAAGCATCAAGAACTACTCAAGTGTTGAGGACAACACTTTTTGAAGGAGAGGGGCATGTTAGGCCCCTATACTACTAAGTTGTTATTAGTACAACCCCCTTATTATATTGTTGTACCCATGTAGTCCCTATATTGTTATTATTGTGCCCCATAGAAGCCCACTATTGTTATTACTGTGCCCTTACATTATTATTGTTATGTCAACTCTGATTATATTATGACCCCTTAGACTCCTATATATAGAAAGGAGGCCTTGTCATTTGTATCATCCAAGAATTTTTCATTTGTGTAATGTAAAGGAGGTTGCCCCGTTGAAGAGGCTGAATTTTAAGGCATTCATCTATCTTTTCTATCTTTTTTTGAGCTGGTTTCATAACAATTGTCTAATGCATAACCGTTCGACAAGAGAATTTCTGTATACTTTACGTGAATGTAGCTCCACCAATATACGCAAAGGTACACAGGGAACGATCCTATACATTCACATATGTGGAACGAGATTTCACCTCGGGGATGAAATGATGAAAGCAACGATAACTCCTACATTTAACGATGTCAAAAAATGTCTCTAGCCTAGACCTCTATGTGTTTGCATTAACGTTACAAATGCTTCTACATTGATTCAGTAAATTTTAAGCTGATCTTAAATTAAGTTTCAATTTAATGGCTCACCACAAATTCACCTGAATTCCCTAAATTGCAAATCTAGCATGAGGAAATGGAATCTTTCTCTTCAATGAAAATATAGCTAAGGGAAGAGACAAACAATATGCAACATAGAAAATGTAGTAAATAAGATGCACAATGCAATTCCCTTGTCATGAAAATGTTCCTAAATCAATATAGATGCAAAACCTAAATACCAATGCAATTTATTTTTCTTTTCACCACATTTAGTTTTGAAAAATGAGGAAAACTAAGATGTAAAGTCTAATCACTGATTTAAATGCACTTTTCAGAATGAGGACTAGAACAACAATTCATCCAAGCGATCAATGATGAAACAAGTTTGCAAGCAAACTAATGATAAGAACAAAGAAAAAATTAAACCAATTCTTACCAAAGGAAATCATATGAAAATGCAAACCAAATGGAGGCTTCAGAGAGACCACAAGACACTCAAGACTCAAGGAAGGTCAGCTTGAAGTAGGCTGATCAAAGAAACATTGAGAAAATAAGGCAAATTTTGTGCAAAAGCAGGAATCAACACAAGTGCAAAAGAGGCACCAGTGCAACACATGAACAAAGAGAGCCCAGGTGGGATGCAACGCTCTGTTAGCAGACCAAAGGGTGGGTTAGTCTTGGGAAAGAGGATTCAGACACAAAATTTGCAAACAAGACTCAATGTAGTCACTTCCTAGGTATGTTATCGCCCGATTAAAGCAACAAATGTCTATGAAAGAGGTAAATAAAACACAATGGACAAAGAAACCACCAAGGGAATACACCGTTCCCCAACATAGTCGCCAATTTGTTATGTGATATTTCTGATTGCAGACAAAAGTATCTCCCATAGGTTTGGTGGATAACCTATAACAACAGAAAGACAAAGGACCCAATGTTTTCCTTAAAGTAAGTAGATGAAGGTATGAAAACTACTTGGAATCTGTCATATGTTTCGCTCCTTTGGCTTGAATGCTCCAATCCTAGCACTAGCTGCCAAAATTAGAACCTGCACAACTGAACAAAACAAGCCAAGAAACTATGAGATCTTTGTAGCATCATCTATCTACCTTATTCAACAGATCGACATGGTATTGAAATACATGAAATAACGACATCACATGTAGGAAAACAAAGAACTCTTTGTATTGAATAAATGGAGTGTGTTACAACCATAAATAGGTGTTGATATTGTAGAAGATCTCCTCCAAGTTGTTTACTTGTCCTTCCTTTCTCACAAAGTGTACCTCCAATCACCCTAAATGCATGAAAATATCACTTTCACAACAATATAAGGGTAGAATCACTCTCCAAAAGCCCACCTCTTGCATATGGAAGGCTATAAATATATAGAGGGGTGGGATAAGTTGGGAGTTCTTAACCTTTTACCAATATTGGGATTGAGATCCACTCTTGATGGGATGATGAGATCTAAGGATAAGGGATGGAAACTCCAAGGTAGGATAGGATAGGATCCAAATTTTTTATCTGAGGTAAATAGTTATAACAGATCCTAGAAGTTTATGGAAATTGAGGCTTTGGGGTTCTCTCTCTTTTTCTTGAATTTCTAGAACCAATGCAAGTGTAAAGGGGAGAAACTTGTAGGTGATCAAAGCAGGCCACAGTGGAGCAACTTGTAGGTGAACGCTTTCCAGAAAGAGGCTAAGGTGCGTTGATCCTAAAACTGGCTAAGATTATGTAGTTTAGGGTAGAAACGCTGGGGAATGAAAGATTCATGCATAGGGTTTTGTGCAATGATGACGTAAAGGGGGAATGAGATGTTGATTGGTCCCATTAGGAGGCTTATTGGTCGGATGTGACAAAATGGTCTATAAAACGGAGTGCAGAGGTTCAAACATAAAAGCTTGAAGGCTTATTCCACACAATGGATTTACTCTATAGTCCCACACATATGCATTTGTATTGTTGAAAGTATACATTAGTATTAATATTTTAATTCTTTGAAAATCATGTTTCTAGATTTGATGTTTTAATGCTTCTATGGTTTTCAAATTCTGTCTGCATGTGGGTATAATGATTGAATATGTGGATAGGTGTGTAATCAGTTAATTAACTGCTAAGACGATTGGTATTTACCTGCATCGATGTTTTTTTATTAATCATAGGACAAACACCGGAACGATAAAATATTTGGATGTCAAATTTATCTTTGTAAGGTGTTTCATACACAAAACAGTAGCAGGTGGTGATTTCTAGGGAAACAAGTCTGCAAGCATTTGGAATAGCTAGTATAATGAGGGAAAAAAACTATTTTCATTGATACAAATAAATAAATCACCTCATTTCGATTGTTACATTCTTGAATTAATAAAAATAAAAAATAAACACTAATGACAGGACAAACATTGGAATGATAAAAAGATGTGGATGTCAGCTTTATCTTCAATATAGAAATTCATGATATATGTCAGATGCAAAAATGTAACAAGTGGTGATTTATAGAGAAACGAGTTGACAAACATTTTGAAATCGTTGGCGGAGAAAGGAAAGAACATAAATGACTAGCAAATTTATCTTTGCACAATGCATTTAGAAGCTGCAGGTATTGTTCGAGCTTTAGTTTCTTTACGTGAACTTTTATCTCCAAAGTCGAAGTTCCATAAAATCATATCTTCAGCCTTCAACTAATCTTTAATGGCATCTCTAAATATCACATGAAAACTAAGAAATCTTGAACATAAAGTAATGTAGTATGATGTTTCTTCTTATCAGTAGCTAATATATTTTTAAATATTTTGTTCAAGACCAATTGCAAATTGATGATATATTTTGCAAGAAATCATAGATATGAAGGACAATCAATGTTTCAATGATCACAATTTTCCCTTTCTGTCAAGCTCCCATATAGTACAACTTGAATGTTTCTTTCCCCCTTCGAAACCCTTAGGTTTTTTCCTGGTCGAAGCATTCATCCTCTATTTAGCAATAGAGAATGCTTACGACATCTCATCATTATTAGGTCTTTAAATCCATCCTTCCTTCCTCTCCAACATTCGACTGTTGTTGTTGATCGAACTCGTGCCCTGTGATGTCATATTTATAATTTTCACCACCCCGTTATAATACACAAATCACTCTAGCACATATTGCTCCTGTGTTATTTTTTTGTTATTTCATTTTAGGTTGTTTTCCATCTACAAATTTTGCAGAATAAGCTATTCACAAGAGCAATGGCATACAACTCTGAATCTGTGCAAAACCGAGGATCTGTGGAGGACATAGATGCATAGATGAATTTAGTCTCTACAAAGTTTGCGTTGCATAAGATCACACCTTCGACTTTCAATTAGGTTTGAATCACATCTCTAAATATCATATGAAAAGCATGAAATGCTGAACATAAAGCGATGAAGGCTAATATATATTGGCGATGTTGTTAAGATCAATTGAAAATTGAAGATGTATTTTTCAATAAATCATGAATCTAAAAACAATCAATGCTTGAAGAATATCGATTTTTTCTCTTCATAGAGTGAAAGTTGTCCCCACAAGCATTTGTTAATAATTGTATGATGGTGCATGTTGTTTACGAGGTAGGGAGAGAGTTTCTTTGGTTAATTTTTAAGCTCTTTTCCATTTAGAACATTGGAAATGTAGTTTTGTGGAAGAACAATTGCACATAACTAATTTATTGATCAAATGTTGTGCTCTCATAATAAAATCTCTCTACAAAGTGGAAGCTCTCTCCACAAGCATTTGTTAATAGCTATGTGAAAATGTAGTCACATAAAGATATGAATTGCACATAATGAAGGATGTCCATAGGACAAGGTATATGCGGAAAAACGAGAGTCTCAATATGGAGCTGAGGAATTTTTTTTCATTGTACATAATGAACAATGTGCGGAAGGCAGGGCATGTGCGGGAGAACGAAGGTGAAAGAGATATAGGTATTGCTAATATGCTTATTTTTCATTTTCACGATGTAGAACGAGTATGAAGGGTAACCAAAGTGTTGGGAGTGAAAAACAACGAGCCAATACGTTAATAGGAAAGGAAACACAATGGAATATTTATGAAATGTCCCTAGAAAATCGTTATTTAGATAGACTATTATCTAGATTTTGCAGCATCCCAATGCCTCTGATGCAATATTGACAATGTAAATCATTTTCTTTAGCTAAAAGCTTAGGAAACAACTGTAGTGATAGTAAATAATCCAACGGAAACTATGCCTGAACATGAAGGAATTACCATAATTTCTATGGTAATGAAAAATTAATTGAAAGAAAGAATCCAACATTATTCTTGAATCACATGTTGACAACAAAAAAAATAACACAAGAACGACCATTTCGACTCATTGAGTACTAAGATGATATGACTGAAAAAGCATTATGCTAGTAGGAATTGGTATCAATTTCAGAGGTGGCACATGAATGTCATCCTTTTCAAATTGAATTGAAAAATATTTCATGCACATTCCACACAAAAGTGTATCAATTTTTGTTCTGCAATGACTAATGATAAAGCCAATGTTATGATCGTCCATTAGAAGTGGAAAATGATGTTAATTTGTGAGAGTTATAAAACACTAGCCAATGGAGTGAACCCAACAAAAGAAATGATAGAGAAAATTTCACAGTGTATGATAGTTCAGAATTGCAAAAATAAAAGTAGCACAATAATCACACCAGGAGTAGATAAAGCCATGTTATTAATACATAGAAAATTTAAAGGAATGGAAAAAACGAAAATAATACAACGAGGAAGATAATATATTGTTTACCGTTGGATTATGATCCAATCACACCAAGTGGCCCTCAAGTGAAAAAGACTCCTTTTGGCTTAGAGGAATGGTTTACACTCCATGCCACAATTGCACCTGTTAAGTTAACCTAACAGCAATTATGTGGAAGCCCTGCGATTATCGGAAGGCCCTATATGATTATAATATTCTATGTTGACAATATGGGCAAATGAAGCAATGCGAACACACTAGAAATCTTGTTGGACGATAAAATGAACACTTTGATCAATTTGTTGTTAATGGTGATACCATGTGCCCATATTCTCAACACATAACATTATAATCATGAAAACTATTTTTTTTTTTAATGATCCATTGTATTGATTGAATGAATGTAAGTTTTATGAAAATGAAACTTTATTGATGATTAATAGTTTCTAGTAAACTTGATGTTGTAAATTAATGTTTCTTATTTAAAAATTAATAATGATGTTTTTTATTTAATGTTTATTAAATTCCTTATTGCCATAAATTAATGTTTTTTATTTAAAAGGAGATCGTAGTGTTTCTTATTTAATGTTTATTAGAGTTTTAGTTCCTATATAAATTAATTTCGTGTTTGCAAAGTAAAGTTTCCTTTATATCCCCATTCTCACGCACAGATGCCATCCTCAACACATTCAATTCTTGTCCCACACAATTAAATATACGAAAGTTTTCAAAGAAACAATACAAGCTAACTACACTAGCAACTCTTTTCTTTCTCTCATTGTGAGAGAACTAACCAAGGAAACACTGCGTAAAATATGTACATCTGTAATTTTTCTATCGAATTTCAACAATATTAGCATGCTAATGGTCACTGTGAAAGAGCAAAGTGATAATACAGGAAAAAATGTGGAAAAATCCACCAATTGGAAATCTATACAAAAAGCCACAACATTGCATATGAAACTTTTTGTTACACTCAAATAAGGTAGATTCAACACACTTTAATGCCTAGACAAATGCTATACTCACTAGCACAACCCCAAACTTCCTTGCACAAATGACAAATAGACCAAATGAGGAATTCACTCATAAAAACAAACATAACATTTATTAAATTGTTTTCTCTCCAAACTTGGGTTTACAAATGAATTACATAGCTATTTATTATTGAGGAAGAAAAATATCGAATTCCTCAAAGAGAAAACTCCTTCCTGGATATTTGGAGGAAGTTGAGAGAAATCCTCTCAATTCCAAGAATCTATCCTAACTACTTAATCTCTAATAAATTCTAGAAGCCTCCATAAAATCTATAATTTTCAAAAACATTTCCAAATTAAATAAATACATAAATACAAATAAGAGATGCTCCTTCATCATACTACCATGGAGGAAAAGATACATTCATATGCTTTGCTTTTGGATTTCTTCAATATTGATACCATACTTTTAAATCTATGTTATTATCATCCAAGTAGCATTTTTGACTGGTTGATTCTTCCATTTAACCAAGTATTGAAAATACTCTTTATTCCTTGTCTTTTTAGCCACCCTTTCATCAATGATTGGTTCAATTTTATTACTGGTGCTAAAGGTAGTTGTTTCTCACACTGAATTTTATCATTAGTAGGTGCATATGTATGATCATTTACTGGTTCCTTAAAATGGTATAGATCCAAAACATTAAATATTGGTGAAATGCCAAAGCCTTTGGGTAGTTATATTTCATAAGCATTCGAGGAAAATTTCCTCAAAATTTTGCATGGTCCAATCTTTTCCAGTTTTAACTTATTATATTTCCCTTTAGGAAATATTTCTTTTGAAGATGTGCCATAACCAAGTCTCCAACATGAAAGTTCGGTTGTCTTCTTTTGGAGTCTACTCTTAGTTTATATTTGTTGATGCTTTCTTGTAATTGTTGCTTGACTCAATCTTGTATCTCCTACATAATGGCTGCAAAATATTCGCCATTTGCACTTCTAAAATCTTGTTTTCCAAGGCTCCTTAACTCATAAATTCCTCTTGGATGCATTCCATAAACAATTTGGAATGGAATCAATCCAGTACTTCTGTTAGGTGAGTTGTTATATGAAAATTCTGCCAAAGCAAGTACCTAATCCCATTGTTTGGGATGTTCGCTTACCAAATTCCTCAAGATATTTCCAAGACTTCTATTTACCACCTATGTTTGACCATCAATATGGGGATGATATGCTGAATTAAAATTGAGATTGGTTCCTAACTTTTTTCATAAAGTTCTCCAAAAATGGCCCACAAACCTGGTGTCTCTGTCAGAAACAATACTTGTAGGTAATCTATGCAATCTAACTATTTCTTTGAAGAACAAGTTCGCTATGTTAGTTGCATCATTTGTCTTTTTACAGGCTATAAATTGTGCCATTTTTGAGAATATGTCAACAACAACAAATATTGAGTGACTTCCTCTTTGTGTTTTAGGCAATCCTAGTAAAAAATCCATGCTTATAGAGTCTCATGGTCGATTTGGTATTGGTAAGGGTTGATATAGTCCAATGTTATGACTTATTCATTTTGCATATTGATATATTCTGCATCTTTCAACAAACCTTTCTACCTCTGCTTGCATGTGAGGCCAATAATAAAATACTTGTAACTATGCTAGAGTTTTATTTTCCCCAAAATGACTTGCTAAACCTCCACTATGTTTTTATTTTAACAATTTTTCTCTCATCAAACATCTTGGAATGCATAATTGTCTTCCTTTGAACAGAAGACCCTCATGTATCATGTAATCTAACCATGGAGTTCTATCTCTACTTACATGATTTTCACAAGATGCATAAGCTTCTTTGAAATCTAGATCATTTTTATACATATCTTTTACCTCATCAAATCCTAAGACATTCATTTGGAATTCCGCTGAATTAAATTGATCCTGCTTAAGGCATCTGCTACTTTATTTGACTACCCATTTTTATGCTTGATAACAAATGTAAAATTTTGTAATAATTCAATCCATTTAACATGTCTTTGACTCATTTTTGTCTGATTATTGATATATTGTAAAGCATGATTATCTGTGTAAAGGATGAACTCTTTTGGCATAAGATAATGTCCATTTTTTAAAAGTTTATATGATAGCATAGAATTATTTATTATAAGAAGAGTGTTTTTGCTTGCCTTCATTGATTTTTTCATTTTAGTAGGTGACTGGTCTTCCCTCTTGACTTAGAACAACTCCTATTGAAGTTCCACTCGCACCGGTCTTAACGCAACTTGTTGAAATCTAGCAACACTAAAATAGGTTGTTATGTAATCTTTTTCTTTAATAATTTGAAACATACATTAGCTACTTTTGTCCAATGGAATGGTTGATTTCTTTCTTTAATAGTTTCTACAATTGGAGCACATATACCATTGAAATTTTTGATAAATTTTCTGCAAAAACTTCCCAATCCATGAAAACTTCTTACTTCTAAAATGCTTCTTAGGGTAGGCCAATTGATTATAGCCTTCACTTAACAATGTAAACTTTGAAACGAGAACTATAAACTCAAAACAGGAACTCTAACAAAAAAATCCCCAAAAAACATGAAAAATCAACTCAAAAATGAAAAGTGTTGATACTCGAATAAAATAAAAACGAATAAAATATAAATAAATAAAATAGAATTTACGCTAGGCTAATATCATTAATAATATCAATTTGAAATTAATATAATAGTATTACTATTAATATAATAATATTACTATTAACTTAAGGTTAATACAATAAATTAATAATAATATTTTTAATAAAATTTTGATATTAATATAATAATATTTGCTATTGATATAAAAAATAAACAAAACAAAATAAAATTAATTAATAAAAATAAGATCAAATTTAGTCTATTATTGGATTAATAATATTTATTTGAGAAGTTAATAACTGAGATAATAAAAAATTAAATTATACTATGATCTCTTTAATTATGATTTACCATAATATGAGAAATTGTAATATTATTTGAATAATTTAACTAACCTTGACTCTTTCCCCTAGGCCCAGATCTAGCCGTTAAAGAGTCTTTTTTACTATTGCCCAGTCAAATATAACCATTGGCGGACCTGCATGCACTATTTAACTGATCGCTCAGATTTGTTCTTCAACTTGTCCTAAAAATGAACCACACTAGTTGGTTTGAAACACGTCGACAAATGATTATTTATGTGATCTTGCCGAAATTATTCTCACAATCAAAGTGTGGATCACATAAGTCTAAACTCTTTAACACTTTCTTTTCTCGAGTAAATTTTCAACATATTTTAAAAATGGAAATGAAAACCAATTTTTTGTACAAAAATTGTGCAAAAAACACCCTAAAAACGAAAAGTGTTGATGTAGAAATAACCCCTGTTTTTTTCAGGATAAATTTTCAACATTTTGAAAAAATGGCGTAAAAGATTTTACCACGACTCCGAAAAACATAAAATTTCAGAAGAATAATGAAAAAATGTAAATTTAAAAAAAAATAAAAACAAAAAGTTAAATATATTTAAAAAAAAAAAACATAAAAATACAAAAAAAAAAATCAAATATATAAAAAAACAAAAAATATCAATCTTTAGAAAGACAAAAAAAAATAATTTTAAAGCGATAAAAAAATGATTTTCTTTTATAAAACTTTAAAAAAATAAATAAATAAAATAAAAACAATTTAAATAACTTAAAAACAAAAAAATAAAGAAAAAAACAAAAAAAAAAGGAAAAGGTAATTATCAAAAAATTTGGAAACATTAATATTAAAATCTTAGAAAAGGAAAAAATTATTAAAAAGTGTTAAAAAAAAATTGGGTTGGGGGAGGGGACGGGCGGCGGGGGAGGGCGACCGCTAAAATTCGATTAAAAAAATTATTATTAACAATTTTTTTTTAATAAGATTTTTTTTATTTAATTTTATATTTTATAGTTTTGTTGGTTGAGAATCAATTTCAGCGTCAATTCCAACTAAAAAGAATAATTAACAAATATTTTTTTTGTTATTTATATATATATAGAATATATAATATATATATATCATAAGTGGGGGGTTGAAATCCGATTCTCAGAATCGGATTTCAACTTTGCTCACTTTTAAATAAAAATTATGAGCAATTTTTTTTAAGGGGGTGGGGCTGAAATCTGATTCTGAGAATCAGATTTCAGCCCCACTTAGGGCCACGCTCCCCAAGCCCCTGGGAGGGGTTGAAGTCCGATATTTGACTTCAGCGCCGCCCCAAGGCCTAGGAGCCGCCTGGGCAAGCGGAGCTGCGTGCAACTCTGCCCACCTAGGGTAGCTCTCCCCCGGATCCCTGAGCGGGGCTGAAATACTATTCTCATTATTCAACTTTCAGGGCGCTTAATTTAAAATAATAATAATAATACTAATTTTTTATTATATATAGGGTCAGCCCCAGTATCCATTTTCTTTTTTTTAACATTTAGTCTAATTTTTTAGTTAATTATGTTGTTTTTTTTTATTGTGTATAATTTTTTAATGTTTTTTTAAAATTTATTTTTAAATTTAGTTGTTTTTTTTTCATTTTTAAAATTATTTAAATGATTTATTTTTTTTTTTGTTTAATTTTCTAGGTTTTTTTTTTTTTTTTTTTTTTAAACGCGTTTGTTTTTTATTTTTTTTAATATTCTTTAAATTGTTTTATTTTTATTTATTTATTTTTATCATTTTCTTATAGTTTATTATATATATATATATATATATATATATAATATAATCCATTATTAAAAGAAAAAAATATAAATTACCAGAAAGTTGTTAAGTAATCAACGTTTTAAAAAACAAGTTAAAGAGCGAAGGGGTAGTTGTTTTCGAAATTAAAATAAAGTACCTTTATCATTCAGGTTTACAAATATGTCAATGGAATATGGAATATGTTATTATTCACGTTTACGATACTCATTTTCTCGGCCTTTACGCAAAGACTTCAACACCCTAACCGTTAACAAAATGCACAACGCTCCATGCCATGCAGGTCCTCACACAACGCTCTAGATCGGAATTTATTTTGGATCCGTCTCACTGCATCAATTCCCAGCGAATCAATCAGAAATATTGAAGAGAGCGTTCATAAAATTGCCAACAATGTCTTCTTCACAAAGACCTCCACGTTCAGTTTAAGGATTGATACTTTCATATGTTCCACTACAACTTCATTACTCTTTCACAACTCTATCCATGCTCACCTTCACGCTGCACTCTACACGCTACGTTCCCATTGAAAGATATGTAACCTTTACTCTGATACCAAAATTTGACGCAAATACTAGATGAGGAATTCACTCATAAAAACAAGCATAATATTTATTAAATTATTTTCTCTCCAAACTTGGGTTTATAAATGAATTATATAGCTATTTATTTTTAGGAAGAAAATTTTCGAATTTCTTAAAATTGTAAACTCTTTTAATATTTGGTGGAAGTCTAGAAAAATCTTCTCAATTTTAGGAATCTACTATAACTACTTAATATCTAATAAATTTTATAAGTCTCCATAAATCTAGTTTTTTTTTTTTTTTAATTTTCCAATTAAATAAATATAAAAATAAAAATAAGAAATGCTATTGCATCAAGAAACCCACACATCTTTTATTGCACACAAGAAATAAAACCAAGACATTACAAACATGTTAGACTTTATTAGCTAAATCTGCAAAAGTTTTAAAAGAAAAATAGTTTAAATTTAATTTTCTCTATGTGAAATAAGGTTCCATCTACACCCTCATTCTCCTACACATTCCCCTTTCTCAACACAAGGAAAGCTTTGCCCAAGAAAACTTCACATTATTAAACACACTAATAACATATTAACATTAATTTCATCCCTGCTCAATAAAGTTCCATATGCATCCCCTGTTTTTTCGCATATACCCTACCCTCCACATAGTCAAAACTCTACACAATGAAACATAGTAATATTCATTCACACATCCTTTAGTTTGCAAATATTCATAGCTCTACGCAATTAATCTCATTAGTAGTAGAGGTAGGTCATCAATTGGCAATGTAGTTCCCTCTTCGTGCAATGAAAGATAATAATAATCAATTAACATTAATTTCCTTATACATCCTTGTTCTCCCACAAAAACCCCATCCTTTCCACAATCAACGCTCTGCACAAAGAAAGATTTTAGTATTAATTTTGTCCTTGCTGAATAAAGTTCCCTATGCATCCCTGTTCTCTCGCACATACTCCATCCTCCGCACAATAAAAACTCCACATAATGAAACACAATAATATTAATTACTATGTTCTCTCGCATATACCCTGTCCTCTACAAAGATTCATGACTCATAGCTCTAAGCAACTTCTCTTCCACACATACTCCAACCTCCGCACATTAAAAGCTCTACATAAGGAAGGCTTTTAAAATTAATTTTGTCCCTGTTGAATAAATTTCCCTATGCATCCCCGTTTTCCCACACATACCCCGTCCCGCGCATAGTAAAAGTTCCATACAATGAAACATAATAATATTAATTCAAAATTTGCTCATAGTTAAATTATCTAAAGTTCCTTTTGCATCTTTGTTCTCTCGCACATACCTCATCCTTCACAAAGATTCATAACTCTATAAAATCACAACTCTACCCCTGCAAATATTATTTCCTTTGTACACTAAAATCTTTGCACAAGAAAAAATAATAATATTAATTGCAGATTTGTTTCCCCGCCCTCCTAAAAACCTTTGCAAAGGACCTGCAAACATGTCAATTCTAGCACCATTGGGTAGAGCAACAAAAAAATGTCAGAGCACTCACGAAAATCTCAGCTCTATGCAACTGCTCTCTTACATAGTTAAATATGTGAAAGTTTTAACTGCAAACTAGTTTAAAATTATTTTCCTCATTGGGCAATGCAATTTCCTTTGCACTGCCATTCTCCCACACATACTCTGTCCTTTTCACGGTAAAAACTCCACATAAAGAAACATGATAATTTTTAATGCAAAATTTGTTCAACCACCCCAGTGTATGCAAAGGGCTTGCAGCCACGTCAATTCTGACATCATTGTGCATAGCATTAGTGTTAGAGCACTAACCAATGCAATGGCCACTCACAATAATTGGAGATTTGTTTACCCCCACCTGCAATGGCTACTCACAATAATTGGAGATCCCTGCCTTATGAAAAGTACTAACCAATGCAATGGCCACTCACAATAATTGGAGATTTGTTTACCCCCACCTGCAATGGCTACTCACAATAATTGGAGATCCCTGCGTTATCAAAAGTACCCGCAACTCCGTCAATTAAGGCATCATTGAGCAAAGAAATATTCTCACTATCAAAGCACTAACCAACAAAATGACCATTCACAAAATTAGTTTTTTTGTCAAAATTTATGTCCATTAAAATTCCTTTATCCACTCGAAAATTAAAATTAAAATTTTATTGAAAAAATAAATAATAAATAATAATTTATAAAACATAAAATAATAAATAGAATTAAGAACAAAAAAAAATAATAAAATGGAGTTAAGAACAATGATGTCTATCCTGCGATGCATTTGCAAAGTCACCCACACAACTTTACCTTTTAAATATTCAATTTCAACATTTTATCACCGAAAAATGATCAGAATAAACGTAGTTTGCGGTGCACAACGTGCGCCCAACAATTTAGGGTGTGCAGACTTCAACCTTGAGGTCGAAATTCATGCCCAATTTCAGAACGACAAGATGCATACTCATGATTTTGACGAAGTAACAAATAATACAAATAATAATGGAAGTTGTGATGAGTTATATTAGTTGGTTAAAAATAAATTGAGAAAAAAATTATTTTAATAATGAAAAAAATCACCCACTTTATCTACAGATTAGCAACATCCCTGCCAAAACACTGACACGACCCTTCGCTGAAGACCGGGAATACCAACTCCGACTTGGTCATGAATTTCCCATTTTCGATCCATCGCTTCACTTTCGTCCCGTCTGATGTTTTTTTTTTTATTATTATTATATATGATAGTGTTGTAGGTTGGCTTAATGCCTCGAGATGGACAATTTGATGCTTTCTTCATGATAAATGAAAGAAAAAATAAATTTAAAAATATAGATGTAATTTTTTGTTGCACCGATGAGGTATGTCTTTTACTGTACACTAATTATATATGAATGTTAAATGATATAAATATTTGTAATTTTGTTTATAACATATAGATGGAAAAATGATATAAATATTTGTAATTTTGTTTATAACATATAGATGGAATAGTAGATTATTATTATTTTTAGGAATAATAATTATAATTTAAAAATAAAGTTATAATTTAGTTGATTTTATGATTTTAAAATTTTAAATATTAAAGATAAATGTTGATCAATGTTTTATTATTGTTTATGAGTTATTTAATTTAAATGGTTACACTTGGTTTATAATATTTTTTAAATTAAATTGTAAAGAAAAAATAATAGAACTACATTTTAGATAAATCTTAATCCTTTATCCATATTATTACTATATAAAGTTAAATCCCTACTATTAATTTATTAATTATTGATAATTAAATTAAAATATCTCTATTTCTAAAGGATAAACACCACATACCATAGAAGATGAAATTCAATTACACAAAAATTAAATTGAATCATATATTTAAAAATAATTTTACATATATTAGTAAATAATTATAATAATTTATTGTGTGAGATTATAATAAAATAAAACTTTAATTTATTAAAAAAATTATTTTAATTCATAAAAATAAATGTAACAATGCGACTAAATTTAATATTATATATAACTTTAAATTTATTCATCAATACTTTTAATAAATCCATTAAAGCACATAAGATCTTATCATAAGAACAATTTAAGCATTCTCACATGTTTGATGATCTGAAATGACTTTAGTGAGAGGAAAGAAAGCCCAAGTATAACATATGGGAGATGGTTTAACATTTTTGTTAAAATAAAAAAATACTTGTATTATATAATACGTAATAAATGTATTATAGATTTAATTTATTTATTTTTCTAATTGTGTTTTTCTTTTAATAAGAAGTACATGATTTTTATGATGAGATAGGTGAATATTTTAGATAGTGAATATTTTACAAAGCTGCTCTAAAAAATACAAAATTTACAATACGTAATTTTATTAGGGACTTTTATTGGAACTCATCCAACTTAAGGGACTTTTAGCAAGTTTGTTTTGTCAATTAATCTCATTTTACCCATCTTCAATTTACACCCCTTGTTAATATACTTGTTTGCTTCATTGTTGAAGTCTCATAGGACATGGAAATATGCTTTGGATGAGATATTTTCATTTTCCTAATTCTTTTCATGATGTTTTCCATAGATTTCTACTTTGGGAGGGAGCCTTTCACTAGATGATGCAAAATTAGGAGAAGG
This sequence comes from Pinus taeda, assembly GCA_000404065.3. Lineage (NCBI taxonomy): Eukaryota > Viridiplantae > Streptophyta > Pinopsida > Pinales > Pinaceae > Pinus > Pinus taeda. The sequence continues at coordinate 79,673 of APFE030587348.1, read as the reverse complement.
CCTACCATAACCCTAAGTGTATCCACCTGATGTTCTTTGCTTGATTATTTGTCATATGACCAAGACCTCATAAATACCTAAACAATTTGTCCTCTTATAAACCATAGCTCAACACTTACCCAACATCTTTTACTACAATTTGTATAATAACTTAATATAAATAAAATCTCCACTTATTTTTTTTTTAATAAAATAGGTTAACATTAGTAATTTTAAATTTTTAAAATATTTAATTTTAATATTATTAATTTAAAATTTATGTAAATTTTAATAAATATTAATTTAAAATTTATGTAAGTTTTTAATAAATATATTTGAAAATAAGTTTGAAATTGACATGTATTTAATTAAAGCATAAATACTCCCTCACACGTTTTAATAATTTAGATCATTTTCACAACACTACTTTACCGTTATTAAATTATAACCGGACAACTTACCTTTCAAATGTATAACTTTTAAAATTTCAAATTATCAAGGCTTTAACCATTGGTAGGTGAAACAGATCACCTTTTTAATTATTTCCCACTTAATTGGTCGGTGAAATAGTTCACTTTTTAGTTTTTTCCACTTATGGAATGTTAATAAATTTCCAAATATATAACTTTATAAACTTCAGAGTAAGGTTTAAAAAGCGGTATGCGAAATAGTTAATCTTGTTAGATATTTTCTAACTATTTCAAATAATTAAGGCTTTAACCATGGGTAGTGAAATAATTTACCTTTTTAGTCATTTCCGCATATGGGATGTTCATAATTTGCCAAATATATATCCTGCAAAACTTTTTAAAACTTCAAATTATTAAAATTTTAAAATGTGGTAGGTGAAATGTTTCATCGTGTTAGATATTTTTAACCTATTTTAGGTTAAATGTATATAATGTACTTCATAGTTGTTTTTTTTTTGGGAAGGGGAGTTAATCATTTTTATGGTAATAGATTTTGTTGATGTTTTTTAAAAGGATTTTTGCATAATTTTTGCTCGGATTTGATTGTATGTTTGATTAAATATTGACTTGCTTTAGAGACTTTTTTGGAAAGGAGAGAGTCTCGAACTTATTTTCAGATGTAGAGTCTAGATTTGAGGTACCTTGGAGACTCAATTTTTTTGCTTCTTTGAGGGTTTTTTTGGAATCAACTAGCTATTTCTAATAAGGGTTTTCTTCAAACATTTCTTTGGTATTCATTGCTAGGAGATATTCATATAAACACTGATTTGTGCATATGAAGTGTACCTTCCTCTCTTGGTAGCCTCCTATACGTTGACAAAGTCACCAATGGCATTATTGATGTGTTCAAGAGTTTCCTCCTCCCAATATTCTTTGGGGAGAGAAAAGAGCTGAACCCACACTAGGGATGCAAGGAAACCTCTAGATTATATTGCTCCTTCCATAATCACATGAAGAGCCCTACATTGTTGAAAAAATACTACCCTCCTTAAAAAACCCTCAATTTGCCTTCTAAGTTGGATAAAATGAATATAAAAAACGGTTGGCCCCTAACTCCAACTCTATTTGACCTTAGGAGTTTCATTTATTTCAAATCCACAAAATCAAATCTTTTTACAACGGACACATACAGGGACACATAACAATCCAGAAGGACTCGAGACTCTGATTCATACAACGATATCGGACTAAGTTGACCACTGCTTTTCAAGAACCGATTTTGACACATACAGAAACATAAATAGACCCCGACCTGAATCATAGAAAGAAGCTTGAAACAGCCATGAACACTGAAAAAACGAAAAGAAGGAGAACTTTGGCTTCGGAGGCAAAACCAAAAAACCAGAGGCGCTGACCGGTTCAATCTGCATCTGAGGTTGACGGTTGTTCCTCCACAATTCTGCATCCAAATTGTCCTGAGTTTGTGGAGTCAGATGAATGATCCACAGAACTTGAGGGCTCTCCTTTCACAGGCTCGCTTGGGCCAGCACTGGCTTCAGTGCGCATTGTAGGCACTCCTTCGGAGATATGGCACTGGGTGGCAATTTGACTTACCTGCCTCTGTGCTACAGGAACCCCATGTTGAAAAGCTCCCAAACCTGGAACATTCTCACATTTTTCGATAGTCACCGAGACGATGAAGGTGGAATTGGCCAGAGAACATGGAATGCGGAAGCGGGCTGTGGGATGCGCATTATGTCTACAGTCTTCGCCTCTGTCTTGCCCCCTTCCCCTGCCCCTGCCGCGTCTGGTCGCTGTATTGAACGATGCATCCTAAGAGGGGTCCAGAGAAGTGAAGGGGTGTTGGTGGGTGGCGCGCCCACGTGAACCTTCGCGCCTGCTTACCATTCTCAACCTTTCTCTTGGCATAATTATGGGATGAGGACTGCTGAACGGAAGATGGAGGGTAGAGAAACGACTGAGAGGTGTATGCGTCGAGTAAGCCGGAGACTAAGCCCGAAAAAAGCTGTGAACGCCGGGAGTCGGAACAGAATGGAGGCTGAAGATTATGAAAGCGCATATAACACAACAGAGATAGACAAACATGGAAGAGTAGACAGCATGCACCAGAGCAGATGGGCAGAAGGTGGACGAGCTATCCCACTGAGGGTTGCCCATAACAGCATCTATGCGGAATGAGCTGAGCGCCATTGCGCTAAGAACAATAAGCCGGGACGGCAGCGTTATTGCTGCCATAAATGGATCTGTGCGAAGCCGGCTAGCCAGCCCATAGCTGTTACAACTAGCGCGGTAGGGCTGCCACTTGCCCTCCTAGCGCACCTCCAATGTACCGTCCTGGTCGTCAATCACCCGTATCCGGGAGTGAGTAATCCTGTTGCACCAGAGAAGTGCATTCATGTTTGAGTTGTTCATCATCTGAGTTGCAGAGAGATCTTGAGAAATATGGGATCTGCTGGTTTACCCCTTGATTGGCTAGTCTATCTGCTACCTTGTTGGTAGTGCGTTTTACATGCTTGAAGGTGATGCTATGGGGGTTCCGGAGCCATTCCTCCAAAAGTTCCAATTTGCTGAGCAACCTCCAGCTGGAAGCTATCTTGGCGGCCGAGGTGCCTGCTTGTATCCTAATGGCCGCGTTTGTTAAGATAAGGGAGTCTCCCTCTACCTCTAGTGGGAAGAAGTTTTTTTGATCTGCAATGCAAATCCCTTTCGTTAGTCCTTCTAATTGAGCAGCATTGTTGGTGCCTTTGCCAATTGTTCCATAGTAGATATGTACCGCTGCTCCCACTTCGTTCCTAAAGACCCCCCCAAAACCCGTCGGCCCCGGATTGCCCTTGGCTGCCCCATCAAAATTCAATTTGTATGAGTTGGATGCAAGAGGAGACCAAATGAGAGGAGAGGCAGGACTGGTTGGAGATCGAGCTTTAACATGAGTAAAAAAAGACAGGTTCAGATTCCAGGCATTCATGATGAGGCGCTCCTGAGGTGAATCTGGCAGGTCCGTGTCTTGCCAATGCCTAATAGCTAGAGTTTCTTGGAGATTTTGCTTCAGAAGAAGCCACAGTGTCAATTGGCTTGCTAATCTTGTTGAAAATTCTGTTGTTCCTTTCCTTCTAGAGTATCCAGTAGAGAAAGCCTGGGATTAGCTTCCACAGAGAGTTCAGAAGAGGGCTTTGGTAAGGGTTCTTTGGCCATTTTTTAATGGTATCTGTAATATCTCCCACTCGTTTTCCAGATCTTCTATTACATTGGTTAGCTTTCTCCCATAACTGAATAGCTAAAGAACAAGTCTCCAAGAGATGCATGATGGATTCATAGTTAAGATTACAATTGGGACATCTCGATGGGCCAATGAATCCCCTTTTTTGCAGATTATCCCAAGTGAGGATACGTCTTTTTCCTAAGAGCCATAGAAAGGTGGAAACCTTAGGCCATATACCTGGTTGCCAAACCCGATCCTAGAGCTGATCCTTGTCTGTCTGAGTGGTAGAATAGCGAAGTTGGTATGCTTCCTTGGTGGTAAACATTCCTCTTGGTGTATGTCCCCAACACAACTTGTCCTGCTGATCTAAGCATTTGATTCTTCTATGATTTAGCTCCTAATCGATCTCTTCGTGTGTTTCCCCTTGCCAATTAGCCTGCCAGGTGCTAGCGGGCTTCCAGAGTTGAAAGTCTTGGGACATTTGCTGCTGCCAGAATTGCTGAACATGGGTGAGATTAGCTTGCTGCATAGAAACCTGCCATAGTGGCTTGTGGAAAAGAGAGGCTAGTTTTGGGAGCTGTTGCCAAGAGTCCTCCCAGAACCTAGCTGTGGTTCTTGAATGAATTTCCCAGAATCTATGCTCCTGAATGAAGGCGCTGTGAAGCTTCGCCGATTCCAAATCAAAGAGCCCGGGGTTGTTGTGCTGATTCTTATGAGATCATCCCATTGACTTCCTGGAGCATATTTTGCTTGCCATAGTCGTGCCTAGGGTATATGTGGTTTGGAGATCCAGTTCCACCATATACGAGCTCCCATTGTGTTATTTCTTTGGAGTGGATCCCTTAATCCGAGCCCACCCCCTGACTTTGGATGGCAAACCTCCCTCCAATTTACCAGAGCCCATTTCCTATTGAGACCCGAGGATCCCCACAGAAAGTTTTTTTGAAGATTGCGGATTGCCTTAAGGACCCATTTTGGCGCTGCCATAATAGAAAAGAGATACAAAGGCATGGCCTGGAGAACAGATTTGATCAAAATGAGTCTGTCGGCCATATTGAGAGAGCGGAAAGTCCAGGAAGAGAGTCTTGAATCCAAATTATCAAGAAGAGTCCTCCAAGAGGCATGTTTTATGGCAGAGTCCAGCAAATGAGCCCCCATGTATTTCGAGGGAAGCGCTGCTGTAGAGAATCCCAGAATATGAGCGATGTTCCTTTGAGTTGTAGCTGGGGTACTGAAAAAGAAGAGTTGGGATTTGGAGGCATTGATAGAGGTACCAGAGGCTTAAGAGAAGAGAGACAACAGATCTTTGAAAGCTTTTTCCTCTTGAGAGTAGGGGTGGCCAAAAAGCATAGTGTCGTCTACAAATTGTTGGTGGGATAAGGGATGAAGACCATGAAGAGAGATTCCCTTTAGGGTATGAGAGGAGACAGTATGGTGAAGCAGACAACTGAGCCCTTCTGCCATGAGAACAAAAAGGAAGGGGGAAGGGGATCCCCTTGACGAATACCTTGGGATGGGCGGAAGGGCGAGGAGGGAGAGCCATTGAGCAGGACCGAGAAACAGGGAGAAGAGATGAGATTTATGACCCATCTTGTCCAAGTGGCACTAAAGACAAATGCCAATAACATCTGATGTATATAGGTCCAGCTAAGTTTTTCAAAAGCTTTAGAGAGATCAAGCTTTAGAATCATACCTGGCTTTTTTAGAAGCTTCAGAGAGTGGATCACTTCATTTGAAAGAATTATTTCGTCCATTATCTGATGCCCTTCGACATATCCAGTTTGCTCCAGCGAGATGAGAAGAGGGAGGAGAGGTTTGAGCCTGTTCGCCAGTACTTTGGAGATGAGTTTATAGATTACATTGCATAATGCAATCGGCCTGTATTTGTCAGGCGTAATTGATTCATCCCCTTTAGGAACTAGCGCTAAGAAAGTAGCATTTAGGGAGGGGAGAATCCAGTGCACAGATCTTGATTCCTCCACTAATTCCCAAAGCTCTGTTTTGATGAGCTCCCAGAATTCATGAAAAAAGTTGGCGGTGAATCCATTAGGACCTGGTACCTTGCCATCCTTGAGTTGGGCCATCGCGGCTTCTACTTCCTGCATTGAAATAGATTGGAGCAGTTTATTGTTGTGGCCTCCATTATGATTTTAGGGATGTGCTGCGTGACAGTTCTAATGGCTTGATCTCTGCTTCCTGGTTGTTCCCTGAGAGTTTCCTGAAAGTACTCTTTGAATTCCTTTTCCATATCTTCATGCACTTCTAGTCTTTCCCCTTGACGATTGTTAATGAAAGCAATGTTGTTGTGCATTCGTCTTTGAATAGCGGATCTATGGAAGAATTTTTTATTCTTCTCCCCTTCCTCGAGCCACCGGATTCTGGACTTTTGTCGCCACATGATTTCCTCTTGCTGCCTGCGTGCTTCAATTTCAGTCCAAAGGATCTGCTCCTGATGCGCATGCTCTTCTGTTCTACCCTCCAAGATGATAGTCTGTTGAAGTGAGCACATTTGCTGTTCCAACTGTTTCTGATTCTCAAAAATGTTGCCAAACTTCATACGATTCCAGACTTTGAGAACTTGTTTAAGATTTTTTAGTTTTTGCTGGAATTGGAACATTTTGGCTCCTTCAGGGGGGATGAAGGATTTCCAAGCCTCACTGACCACTGCTTTGAAGTTGGGATTTGTGAACCAAAAGGATTCAAATCGAAAAGGTCTATTGCATTTGGTACCTGGCTGGGACCATTGTAGCATAATGGGCCAGTGATCTGATCCTCCTTGGGGCATTATGGAAGCATGAAAGTCCCCTCCCAGGTGTATGGCATTGTTCGAGATTAGAAACCGATCTAGCCTGGAAGCTATGTGCTGAGTACCCCTCCGCTTATTGGTCCAGGTATATACACCATTGGAAGTCTGAATATTCATCAATTGGTTGCTTTGAATGAATTCTTTGAAGCCAATACTGTCACCTTCTAACTTCGATCTACCGCCTTGTTTCTCCTCCAAAGTCGTTATGATACTGAAATCTCCACCACCAATCCAGAGGGGGAACTTCCTATTAGAATTGAGGACTGTGAGTGTATGCAAAAGCTCAAGTTTTTGTTGTAAATTCTGCAGAAAATAAACATTTGAGAGATGCCCGTGAACGTTTGTCCCGATGAGATGAAAGGATGGTTGGATGAGGAAGTGGGTAGCATGAAAGTCTTGAAGAGTGAGAACCTGTGGGTTCCACATGATTACCAGCTCTCCGGAAGCTCCTGAGGCATCCACTGAGACTGAGCGAATTCCTAACCAGACCTTATTAAGGATTCTTTCTATAGCAGAGTTGTTACTTTTCGTTTCTTGCAGAAAAACTAAAGATGGTTTTTCTTGCTGTATCAAGTTTTTTAACATTCTGTGTTTTGAGGGGCTATTGAGCCCTCGCACATTCCAGGAGATGAGCTTCATGAGGAACCATGGGGTTGAGGTTTGTAGAACTTTGTCAACTTAGGGAATCTCCTAGATTCAATTAGTATTTCTCCTAGGATAATGGTCCTTTGCAAATCTGTTTTGCGCCCTCTTTTCTTCGTTTCTTTTAGGATTTTCTTTCCATCCTAGGGGCTCCCGGCTTGTATTCCTAAGCATTTACTATGCTGAACTTTGGTTAAAACTCCTTCCAACCTTTCGATTTGCCATGGGGGAATTGTGTTGTATTCTTTCTGCTTGCATGTTGTTTCCAATTTGAGGATATCCAGACCTTCCAGGCTAATATTCTCTAGATCCTCGTCCATTATTGTGGGAATATTCTGATCTTCCATGTGTATGTTTTCATGTAGACTTAGAGCTGGAGCAGCATCTAGCTCCATTGAAGAAGATTGTTGGCCAGTCTTTGGAGCAGAATTCTCCGGAATGGAAGAATTGAGGCCAATATCTGGAATGGATTTCTTCGAGTCAGAGGAGATTAGAAGGCTGGAGGGAGCAGAGGTTGAGGAAGGTCGAGAAGCTTTGTAAGTCTGGAAGGATGAAGGAGGGGAAGGGATCGTCTGTGGATTTGAACTTTGATTCTCTGAGGGATCTTGAGTGGAGATTATTGTAAATCTATTTTGGGATTCAGGTTTTTTGGGGCTTTCTGGAGCTGCGAGATTTTTTTTGGCTTGCCACCGGCGATTAGGGACTTTAGTGAATCCTTCAGAGTCTTTGCTGATTTCATTAGCAGAGGTTTTGGGCTGAGTATTCAGAGGACAATCCTGGAAGAGATGGCCATGTTCATGGCATTTTCGACAGCGAAAAGGAATATGCTCATAATCTAATGGTTGGATCCATTCATAATCGTCATGAAAGAGACTTACCGAATCTGCAAGAGCTTTGGTTTGATGCATTTGGACGCAGATCCTGGCGTATGATGTGTATCTTCGAGTTTTGGTTTCCTTGGCAACTTTGATGAAATCCCCCAAGCTGTTGCCTATGTCTGTTAGTGTTTCCTCTTTCCAGTATTCAGAAGGAAGGGAGTACATATGTATCCATACGGGAGCCCAACTGAAGTCTTCTTTATCTGGGTTGAACCTAGCTTTCCAGTCATGAAGGTAAAAACCTGAGGAGTTAAAGAAGTACGGGCCTCCTTCAAATATGCAAGATTTGTCCTCCATGCAGTGGAAAATAGCCGTGAAGAAGCCTTTGGGGCCAAGCTACAGAGTGACTTGTCCTTTGGGCTTCCATTTTGAAGCGATCCAGCCATGCAGAGCCTTTTCGGTTGGCCAAAAACCCAGGAATTTGCCTATGAGCGCATGGTCCTCCATAAATTGGATTTCGCTATTGATTCAATGACTAGGGAGTTCGACTTTGATTCTCTCTGCAGCTTTCGGAATGCATGTGGCCGAGGTCGCCTTTGGATGTGACGTTGGAGGCTTTTGATTCACGCCTTTGTCTTGGGCATTCGCTTCACGTGCCGCTAAGAGGTCAGCTTCATTATTGACGGGTTCAGATCCCTGACCAGTTTCTGGGAAAACGCCAGGAGTACACAGAGGCTCTGCAGGCCTAGAAATGTCAGAGGCGGAGGCGTTGTAAGGGGGGGGTGGATCCCGCCCCTCCCGAAGGTGCGTCCATGGGAAGAGATCAGCAGGAGCGCTGAAGCTTGAGCTTTGAAAGCCAGGCAAGGGCAGGGGTTAGGGTTAGCTCGTATGGAGCAGAGCAAGGCATTCACAGAAATAACATATTCTTGAACTTTTAAAAATGTATCAATATTTAATGCTAAGTACAAATTTAATTATCCCTTAACTTTGGAGTCGTTTAGTGAATATGTTACACTAGAACATTAGATGTTCTAAGAAGACTACAACTCATTTAGTGAACCTACAAAAAAATGGGTTATATTAGTCAAACCTAGTATTAATCTAGTTTATGCAGTCATGATGCAAAAAATTGTATCAAGATTTATATACATCATGTAGCATTGACATGGGCAATATACCAAAACATTTCTAGCTAAATAACATCAATTAATTAAATACAAAGACTTATTAGATAAGATTACCCACAACTAAAGAAGTGTGTGAACCTTTTTACTCGGTCATAGGTTCAACTAGGTTGGTCTTGCTTACAACTAGGCATCCCCTAGCAATGTAATGATACCACCAAGGAAATTGACTTAGATTCTCAAGGGATTTTCTCAACTGTGATTTAGTCATTCTCTTTCACTGGCAACATTTGTAGTCACCTTTTGCCCCACTGAACCAAGGCTTCCACAAATTGCTTAGATGCTTTTCTAAATGATTATTATTACATAAAATATTTTATTCTCTACGATTGCAATCCATTAGCATCCTCCCTTCTAAGTGTTTCTTTTGCAACTCAACCAACACCAAATTCGTGACACTCTTTTCCCAACTTTGGTTTGGGTTTCTCTACCCATAATTAGCCATTAGAATCAAGATTGGGCATGTCCAAACATTCTAGAATGGTCCCTAATCCTATTAAGATTTATTTAGACATGAAATTCACATGCTCTACATACATTTCTCTTGTAAGCTCTAATTAATAAATTTATAAAGTATTTTTTTTGTTGTATTATTTTTTGTTAATATTTTTTTTTTAATTTTTTTTAATAATTTTCAATTTAATTAATATAAAACTATTTGATCCTTTAAAAAAAAAAAAAATTAAAATTAAAATGAAGTAAATTTTGTAAAAGTGATTACTATTATAAAATATAAAATATATGTAACTAACTTAGTCATATAAATTAATTGACTAGTAAACATGATAGGCATCAATTTATAATAAGCATCATAATAGTTTCATGATACAAATGACACTACTAAAATTAAAATAATCATAAAAAACGAACTAATTATAACTATATCTTAAATTATATTATATATTATATATATAAAAAGAATTAATATATAATAAATATATATACATTTAAAAAAAACAAGGAATAAGGTTCTTTGTTATGGATATTTAATTCCACTTTAAAATGAAGATTCTTAATTTGTACACTAGCTTTGTTACAATAACAAGAATCAATACCATGGCTTGTCAATACGAATGTCAAAAAAACTATAACTCACTTCATATGACACTTATTCAAATGTTTTTTTTTTAATTAATCAATTCAATTAAAGGGCAAAAAAAGCATAGCTAATTTGGAGATAAATCTCAACTTTTGGTTTGTGTATACTACTAAAGATATTCTAAAATATGATGAATAGGTCAAATCCCAACCATCCATCTAATAATTATGGATAATTAAATCATATTCCAATATCACACACTTATGAGTAACAACTATATTATCATAAACATTTCTATTTTCTAAAAAAACATTTTTAATCACAATTTCAAAATTAAAATAAATTTAAATTTTATATACTTAAAATATTTTATTTTATTTTTTCAGAAGAAAAAAGCTATATATTCATTCATGAGTTATAATTACATCTTTTTCATATCAACGTATCCCACAGTATAGTATAGTTTTCAGTGAGTAGTATGTCCTTCATACAATAATGTCCTAATCCAGTCCTATGTGCATCCCTATCTATATCGAGTGGAGCACAAGTATTTACCATATCATTTGACAATATGTGGTTTTATATTAGGCTTGTTCATTGTTCTGTGTAATTCCAAAAAAATATGACACAAAAAGGAATATAGCAGAAAATCATCATGGAATTTGCATAAAATTTGCATAATCCCAACCTCATGTCAAGTTTCACACATTTTAATCTCCACATGAAGTCCATCCACCTGTTTCTGATGCCTAGCTTGGAGAGTCCATCTGCTTCCATGTTGAAGTCTCAGCAAATGTGTTGTATGGAGGATTGTAGTAGAGGGCTCCACGACGCCTTCATCTGATTTAGCCAACCTTGTATGGAGGATTTGTTGATTTTAGTCTTGTCTCTAACATAGTCAATAATGACCTTAGAGTCGTCATAGATGTGAACACATATTTGTATATCTAAGAAATATATAAACCATATAAGTCCTCATAATGCCATTGCTTTGGCATTTGTATTGGTTCCACACCCAGTGAACATAATATGACAGCTCTTGTTCTATGTGTAATATGAAACCACAGCCACCTATGTGGTTTCGTGATGCACCATCAAAGAATTACATTTACAGTATAATAACAATTTCAAAATTAAATAAATTTAAATTTTATATAATTAAACTATAATCATAATTACATTTACACTCTAATAACAATTACAATAATTTCATAAAATATACATTATAAAATTATTGAGAAAAGCTTATTTCTATAGTCTAATATGATAAAAGGCTCATTTTATAGTCCAATATGATGTATAACGCTATCCATCTATTATGTATAAAGCTGTCACCCTATCATCAAAATTAAATTAAAATTTTCAATGAAAAACCCCTTTCAGGCTAATTTAACAAAATTAAACTGAAATATTGATACAATAGTAACGCCTTATCATTAATCACAAGTCAAAATCCTCTATTTTGCAATCCTTAATGAGCCAATACAGCAGGCGGAGGTAAAATATATTATTGTAGCTAGGCCAAAGTATAACCCAATGCAGTAGTGCAATCATGTACAGACAACGTTTATTTGAAAGTCCTTTTAACTAGAAATTCAGCCACACTACAATGTAAAATTCAATACAGTTAATTCCACACCATCGAACCGTTAATTCAACACTACGCTTAATTTAATACGTTCAGCCACACTACGACGTAAAATTCAACAACAGTTCAACGCGCGCAGACTCCAACCTTGAGGCCGAGGTCCATGCCCAACATCATCCCGAACGACGGAGCGACACGATGCGCGCCGACTGCTTTGACACAGTAACGAACAATAATGGAGGAAGTCACCCACTTCATCTGCAAATTGGCAACATCCCTGCCGAGGCACCGGCGCGGCCCTTCGCTGAAGACCGGGAATACCAACTCCGACTTGCTCTTGAATTTCCCATTTTCGAGCCATCGCTGGGGCTTGAACTCGCGGCAATCCTTACCCCAGATGCTCTCCATTCGACCCATGGAGTAGAAAAGGCACAACACCGTGGACCCCTTTTTCAGTTTCGTTCCGTCCGGCAGGACGTCGTCGTCCGCCGCCTCTAAAATCTCGATGGGAACCGACGGATACAGTCGCATGGATTCCGACAGCGACGCCTGCAAATAGTGCATTTCTTTTAATTCATCCACACTAAACGGCTCCGGGGAACTGTCGTTTTCATCTTTTGATGGTTGTGATCTCCGGTTTATGATGCCTTTCAGCTCCAGCAAAATATTTTCTTCGACACGCGGGTGCTGCTGCAGGATCCAGAAGAACCAGGCGAGAGCTGTAGCCGTGGTGTCCCTGCCCGCCATTATTATGCTTGCGCAGGTGCCTCTCAGCTCCTCCTCAGAGAACGCGCCGCCTTTCATTTCTTTCTCCGCCTGGAGAAACAGAGGCAAGACGCCGGAAGGCTGGCACGGTTGGCCGCCGGTAAAATTATTTTTCTGCGCCTGCATCTCTTGCCTCTTGATATCACAAATCTTTCCGACATAATCATGAACGATTCTTTGATCCTTCCGCATCTGCCGCTCCGTCCCCAAATTGAGAAACCTCAGGGTCTTCCAGTAAAGCGCCGGCACAAGAAAGCGACGCATCGAAGCCTGAATAGACCGGTCAAACGCCTCGGAAAAAGGACACGGCGGGAGGTCGAGGGCCAGCGATCCCGGGTCGAAGCCGAGCCCGAAATTAGAGACGCTGTCGAAGGTATAGCGATGGAAAACATCCTCCAGATCAAGAACCATGCCCTCTCTCGCCGCGCGCTGGAACAGTGGAAGAACCCTCTGGTGCACCAGTGTGAATGTCGTCTCAATAACGTCGTTGCGCGCTCTGGGCGACGCAAACATCGTGGACACAATAGCCCTCAGTCGTCTCCAGGTCTCGCCGTCCTGCAGGAAAATTGACCTCTCGCCGAAAACATCGCGGAAGACTTGCCTGTAATAATTCCCCCTTGCGAAGTTATGGAATCTTGTCTTCAGAACGTATTCCACGTTGGCGGGATCTGCAGTCACGACCCAATTGGGCCATGCGCCCTTCAAATGTGCGACAGTGCCCCCTTTCAGGATGAGCAGATGCGTGATCCACTCGTAGAAACCGTTGTAATTGTAAATCAGGGAAGGAAGGAAGCCCAGAAGAGGCCACCTTATGGGTCCCTTCTGCACGCTGGAAAACGCCCATGCTGCTAAAACAGTGCACAATGCTAGAACCAGCGCAGCAATCAGCGATCCGTCAGTGCCTGCTACTTCTTCCATGATCATAGGGCCAGAGTTGCTTGTGAAGAGCTTGCAGCCAATCAGCCCTTCATTGTCTATATAATGGATTTGCATTGACTGTATGGTCGCTCAAAGTAGTAGCGAGAAGTAATCTGCCTTTTCTTACCCAGAGTTTGACGGGCAAATTGTCTGTGAAGGAAGATTGGCCTGTCAAATACAGTCAATTTTTTTCATTTCCATCAACATTTTTCATTAAAATGATCAAAATCGACAGTAGAATTGCAGAACCGTTGGTTTTTTCGGAGTTTAAATCCCTACCCTGTGGATGAGAATATTTGAAAGGAGCATTTAAAGATCCAGCAAGGATCTTCTTTGGTTGGTTCACTATAACTCCTTACAAAGATCTTCTTTGGTTGGTTTATAACTCCTTACAAAGATCCTCTCTGCTAGTTGTTGGTAAACTTAAACTCCTTACAAATATCATCAATTATTAGGTAGACCAGCTGGTTTATCACTGGCCTTCTCATAACTTATGGTATACCAACCATCCTATTGTTTTTATTTGGAAGATGGTATTTGCATAAATAGGTTAACTTGAAGCCACCAACTTCACACAAGCATAATTAAATGAAGCATTTAATATTTTTTATAATTATAAATATTTGTTTTTATGAATATATATATGAATTTAGAAAAATTATAGATTAATTAATTGGAAATTTTGTTAAACAAACTCCTAATGAATATCAGAATACTTCTTACATGATACATTTCATAAGAAGTGAAAGCAAGAATAGCTTTGCATTTTCCAGGAACCCATCTTCTCTTGAAAGGTTCACTGGGGGTTTTAGAGCATATGTTGCTAGGGAAGCCGCGAGTGTGAAGGTAGGGAAGCCGCCAGTGAGAAGGCCGAGCCTGTCACTGCATTAGATGAATGGATGAAGGCTCATTTCATTGGGTTCGCGGCTGCTAATGGGATCCTGCAGTATCAACATTTTTAAATAATATTTTTTTCAATTAATTAGAAAAATAAAAAAGACATAATTAATTTGGATATAAATCTTATCTCAACGTTTGATTTGTGTATACTACTATGAATGTTCTAAAATATTCTACAGAAATTAAATCCCCACCATTAACATAATAATTATTAATAATTAATTTAAAATTCTAAAAACTCTATTCCAAAATAAACACCTTGTCAATTAAAAAAAACAATAAAACCTTGCGTCATGGATTCAAACTTTCCCTCTTAAAAATTTATTGTATAGACGTACATATCATACTTACACGTTTATTTTGAATGACACATCCTTTGTTATCTAAATGAGAGTATAACTAACTATAAAGATTCCATTAACATTATCCATTCAAGGGGCTCATGGTGATGTTTATGAGAAACAAGTCTAATACTTAATTGTAAAGTTTTTTATTTTTATGCAAAAAGTAATTAATAGTTAAATAAAAATAAAACAAGAATAAAGAATTAAAATTGTATATAGATAAATGTTGGGAACAGGTCCCTTGGGTCAATTTTGGGTTAAACACCCAAGTTTTGGGGCATAAAACCTAAATTTTGTGTAAAGAAATGTAAAGTCTTCGCATTTTTTGGTCGCAGAGTGCGAAAGATTTCTAAAGTTCAAAGAGTTTTCTGCCCTTAGTTTAGATAAGTTCTGTCGGTTTTGAGATCTGTATAAAAAGGGAAGTCTTAGAAGATCTAAGTAGACAAGGAAGAGAAAGTAAGTAAGAAGTCATGAATCATTGGTAAGTTTGGGTGAGCTAAGAGCGAGAGTCTTAGCAGAAGAAGAGGCTTTGCAGCTGAGTGCGCAGAGGCCTAGGGTGGAAGACTGCAGCTGAGTGCGCAGACTCCTGCAACAGTGTGCGCAGGCCAGATAGAGTCTGTACTGGGAATCTGAATCATAAATAAAAGAAGTATTCTAGAACCATTGTGTTTTCTGTCTTTGATTATTGCATTTGATTATGATATGTTAAGTTCTGGGTTTACATTATAATGTTAAATTGATGCGCGAATGTATCTATTTCTATTTGTTAGTTGAACACAAGTAATAATGTATGTTTAAGTGAGGATAATCTTAATTGCATGATAAAGTTGGCTAACCACTAAGATAATTAGGGAACAAGAAAATAACATAGTTATAGAGGTGCGTAAGTGGCCAAATCATTGTTTAGAGTTGCACGAAAGACAGTCGGATACCTTCGTGGAGGTTCTGAAAGACAGAAGAGGAAATACATCAATAAGCTCTAAAGGATTATCGATTTGTGTGAAGGAAGGGATTAATGTGGAAAACCGACATCACAACCATCTCAGGGTGCGGAAACTTGGTTCCTACATCTCCCCATACTACTTCGGGTAAGACTTTGGTTTGCGCTCTGTGGATTGATTTTGAAAGGGCCAGTAGTGTAGAGATTTGCTTGGCTACCTAACGCTGAACCTAGGTCAGGGCCCATCAAGCCAACAAATGGTTATGTTTTCGAGACCAGGATCTGCATAACAAGATGTGTGATGTCGTATCATTGGAATCCAACTAAGAAAGAGATCAAAAACTAGTTGGATAGAAAGATCCACGAATTAGCGACACAAGAAAACAAGAATCCATGATTGATGAAAGAATAGTGGTTGGATAGGTACCTGTACACAGAAATACATGAAATATTCTTTTGTTCTTTCCCAGTTGAGTTATGTGAGTGGATCGTGAAGTTGGCAGACGACCAAGGAAGGTGGAGGCTTGACACTCCGATTGTTTGGACACCGAAGTTAGTAAGGAGATTGGAAGCATATGAAGATAAGACCGCGTGCGCTGTCGATGACTAATTAAAAGTAAGAATGTTCAAGGAGATATGTAAAAATCAACAGCGGACCACAAAGCCCTGGAAGAGAGGCTCGCATAGATAGCAGAGCTTGAGGAGGACCGATTTCTAGCTGGATTTCATCAATCAAAAGGAGCGCGAAAAGGCATGTCACGATTGACACATCAAACTACGCACCTTCAAGGTAAATGATCTGGTCTTGTTATATCACAGTGAATTTGATAGATTTCCAGGGGAATTTCGGATGCACTGGCTAGGGCCATATGTCCTCAAGGAGATTACCGATGGTGGAGCAGTTCAGTTGGTCAAATTGAATCAAGAACTCTTCCCAGTGATGTAAAGAAAGTAGGGATTGACATTAGAAATATTCATACCATCTCTAGCATTTCATGTGCTTCGTCTCTAAGTTTACGAATCCCCTCGGTTGATAATTAAGTGTTGAGGAGTTTGCTTAAGTGTAATTCTTGCACCCAACAGATGGATTTCCCCGATAAAATCAAGACCCCATTACTGGAAAGGAACCGTGACTAAAACGAGCTGCAGTGGTAATGGTAAGAGTTTTCTTTTTCCCTGAAAAATATGACACTCATGACAGCTCATCAATGTTTTATATACATCAGAAAAAAGAGTAGGCCAGTAAAAACCAGGTGTCAAAATTTTGTTTGATGTAGTTTTCCAAAAAAAGTGACCACCACATTCTCCTTTGTGGAAATCACTCATTACATCCTTTGCTTCATTTTCGACTAGACATTTCAGCAACACACCACCCAGATCCTTCCAAAACAAAGCACCATCAAGAATACAATATTTTGAAGCTTTTAGCTTTAAGGATCTAATTTTACCTTTGGGAACTTCTAGTGGAGGGTTTAATGCCGCAATACATAAACTATGTCAGAGTACCATGGAGATGAATTGAACATGTCAGACAACTGTACCTGTGAATCTTCTACTTCTTCTTCAAAAAGAGCAGCAATTAGATTAATATCTAATGCATGCAAATTAAATTCAACCATGAGCTTGGCCAAACCTTGTCCCTTGATGAGCTTTATGGGCTTCATCTCCAAATCATATTCTAACATTGCTGCAATCCATTTTCCCCGCCTACCCTCTCGATCTGTTTGCATAAGAACTTATTTTGTTGCTGGTGTCAAAACATAAGCTATGGTGTGAGAATGCAAAATGTATACTCGGAAATCTTTGAGCACTTTCACCAAAGACAAAGCCTGCTTCTCAATAATGTTGTATTTCAATGTTGTATCCCTTATTGTTCAATTGAAACATGCTATAGGTTGTTCATTTTTCTAATATTTCTTTTGCATTAGGACAATTGCTAAGGTATGCTCAGAGGCAAATGAAAATATGATGAAATCTAAGTATAATCAGGAATTATTAAAGTAGGAGCAGTAGATAATGAAAATTTGACCACATTGAAAGACTTCTTGGCGTCTACAGACCATCTTACCTCACTATCCTTTTTCAGCATGTCTATCATTTCTCCCAAATGTTCAACCAGACTCAGGATGAATCTCCTCAAAAAGTTGATTTTCCCATTAAATGACTGAATTTATTTTTTGTTCCTCAGGAAATCTAATTGATGTATGGCTTCAACTCTTGTAGGGTCAATGCGAATGCCATCCTTGGAAATAATATGCCCCTACAGTTTGCCTTCTTCCATGGAAAATAAGCTCTTTCTTGGATTTAGTGAAATATTGAATTTTCTGCATCTCTGAAAGACAATTCTTAAATGATGTAAGTGGTCTTCATCAGATTTAGAAAAAAATGTGAGATCATCTATATAAATAACCAAAATATATCATTTTCATTGGCGAAAGCTATGTCCATAGCCCGCTGAAATGTCACCCCTGCATTCTTTAATCCAAATGGCATCTTGGCATACATGAATGTACCCCATGGTGTTGTGAAGTTTGTTTTCAACTGATCATCCTTATGCACCAAAATTTGATTGTACCCTGAATATTCATCAAGTAATGACATCCTGTAAGACCCAAATACCCTATAGAGAATATGATCTATCTTCGGCAGGGGATAATTGTCCTTCAAGGATACTTTGTTTAAATTTCTAAAATCAATACAAAGATGAATTTCCCCGGACTTCTTTCTCACCAGCACAAGATTTGACATCCACTCAAAAAAACGAATAGGAAATATAAGACTAGATTTGTAGAGTCTATTTACCTCTTTCTCAATGGATGGAAACAATTTAGGATTAATCCTCCTCGGCTTCTGGAGGAATGGATTTTGATCAAGCTTAATCGGTATAGTGTGCTAAATGATGTCCTTATCTTACGTCTTTAAATATGAATAGTCCCGAGCAAATACATCATAAATTTCCGACATCAAAGAAATGTACTTACTTTTCAACTTAGGAGATAGAGACTTTGACAATTTGACCATCTTAGGCTTGTCTACTATACCAACGTTTACATCTTCAACACCTTTTTCTGTGGGAACCATGGTGAGATTTTTAGCAACATCATCATGATCAAATAACTCTTCCAAAGGTATGAGACCTCATGGAATGTTATTGTCTTTCAATTGTAATATTTCAATCTCGGTTGCTTCAATTTCTGGATCATTTTCATTAGATGCATCATCAATATGGGAATTCAGGAATTCATCTTCCATCTGCAGAAAATTGTTGATCTGTTTGTCATCCCAAAACACCTACCAATATCTCAAATTGTGAGCGACATCTGGCGGTGTTTAACATGAATTGAATACTTCTTATTGGGGTGGATGGGAATCTTAACCATACTAGCTACACAGCAAGGGAATCAACCATAATATTCAGAGTTCTAGGAATCAAAGACAAAGTATATTATGAAAAGGTTTTAAGAATGTCAAGGATAGAATTTTGATAATCTCACATTCTTGGATGCTTGGCTTGGTATTCCCCTTTTACTTGTTTAATTACCAACTCGAAGTTGCCATAAACTGAAATTTTCTTTGGTCCCAATTTTTTCATAATTTTAAGGCCAGTAATCAATGCTTTGTACTCCGCCTCATTATTTGAGAAATCAAAGGCCAACTTATAAGAACTCATTATGAAATTGTGTGGAATTTTAGATGAATGATGCAAAGGACCATGAATCCACATGTCATTCCCAACTCCTTTTTTCGCTAACGCACCATCAAACTCCATGGTCCAAAGACCATCTTCTTCATTTGAAAACAGAACTTTGGAAGGTTGAACTGTTTGATTTTTTGGAGGATGACTCATTGTCTCAATAATCTATGTTTTCTGCATTGACTCAACAATATTTTCAAGTTAATTTTTTGGCTACAAACACTCTACATTCTTTTCCTTTTCTTTAGCAATCAAAACTTCCTATACACTACTTATAACATCCGAAACTTCTGAAATTTCTACAAGCTAACTATCATCATCTGCTGGATTCATATTAGTATACAAAATGAAAGACTCTAGGTCGGTATGTAGAGCGTGGATGGGGTGATTATTTGTTTTTTCTTTGTTTCTAATCATGAATTTCATCTTCTTCTCCCAGTACAGTTTTCTAAGCTTCCCAAATATTGGTATAGTAGCATATGAAAAATCAAGTTGCAAGGTTCGTTTCAGATTTTCGCCCCAAGACCGTGAGAGAAACATGCCAAACCGTGGAGGAATATCAGTGACCACTATGTCCATTAACACATTCTTGGCCGGAATTTGGTCCTGGGACACTACTAAGTCTTTGATAAGGCCAGGGCATTTCACTCTTCCTGAATCAAATGAATAGAGGTCATGATAAGGTCAGGTGATACTTAATCCCAGTTTGTCCATAATAAATTTTGGCATAAGATTATGTGAGGCACCAGAATCTAGCATGACATTATAGAGGATAAAATCATGGAGTTTCAGACTAAGATAGAAAGGTGGAACTTCATTATCTTCAAGGCTTCCCTCTAGAGTTGGACCAAATAGAATTGCAGGCTCATCATCGACAACATTAACTATATCTGACATTTGGTCTACCTTCAACATTTTAGCAATCTGGGACTTGTACTTGTCAGTCTTTACTAGTTCAGTTAGAGGACTCAAAACTTTCAATTTAGAAAATTCATTCTCTAAACTAGATAGATTGGATTGCTTGTCTACCTCTTTTGTAGTGATGTCCTTCTTTTCAATCTATCCTTTAGCTTGAGACTCCTTCTTATGACTTTCGCTTTGAACCTACTTTTCCTTCCTCACATTGCTGGTAGAAGCTTCATTGGTTTTATTCCAACTTAATATAACAATATCCTTGTCTTTATTTTGACTTGCAAGGGTTGTTTCATTGTCTTGTGCATATTTCTATGCATTTTACCTTTTCTGATTCAATGTGACAGGTACATTTTTGCTTCTTAAATTGTACAGTTTCTGCAAATGGCTGAGAGAATTATGATATTCTCTTTGGTATTCTTCGGTTTGCAATGCCCATAAATCATCATTTACAAGTACAAGATGTTGATTACTTGGTATAAAAGAATCCTGAGAAAACTAATCTTACTCAGTCAGAAAAGTAGGTACTTCATCTTCCTCAAAGAAATAATTTCTTCTTCTTCTTCTTCTTGCCCTTCAGTGTAATTTTGCTGAAATGGAGTTCTAATTTGTCCCTGAGGATCCTGATTTCTCTGCTCTTTCTGCTTATTTGTGAATAATTGTTGTTATTGTCCTCGATAATTTGGATTCCTTATTGAAGGCTCTGCTTGTCGATCTGCCATAGACATTATGTGCATCATTCTTTCCATAGTTTTTATCAGAGTGTCAAGTTTTACATCAAAAGATGAAGCGGACTCTTCTTTAAAGGTAATTTTCTTCTCAAGTTTCTCAGGTTTTGTTTTATATTTCTCAATGAGTATATTAGCTTCCACCCTTACTACATTTTGTTGCATTTCTTCTAGAGTTGTAGGGTCTCTCTCCCTAAGTTGATATGCCATGTATGGGTTGAAGGCATCAGGATAATGGAGAAGTGCTAGACCAGGGGGAGGTTTCATATCATCAGGAATGGAATTATACACCATATTGAACCTTGTTGTGAATTCTTGCACTGCCTCGTTCAGGTTTCTTTTCGTGGAATTATACTAAGCCAAAATATGTAATGGATTTTTCTTTTCTTTCCATCGTGCTAAGAACAACTCTATCAACCGTTGAGAGCTATTGATAGAATTGGCTGCCAAACTGCGAAACCATTTCCTGAAATCTCTAGAAAATCTCTAGGCTATGATTCTCATCTTAGCATCCTCTTCATCGACCTCTTCAAGATTGATAAAATCCACCAATTTATCAACATGCTGCTAGGTTGTGATTTCTGAACTTCCATCAAACAGAGGGAGTCTTTGGCCATAGTTTTGAGGTAGAGCGACAAGTTGTGTAGGAAACATTAGAGGGGAAAACCATGCCATGTCTGTTGGAGGATGTAGTAGAGGTACTACAATGGGTTGTGTAGATATGATAATGGGTTGTGTTGATAAAGATGATGACATTAATGGAGGTGTTGTTAAAAGCAATGAAGTAGCTGATGTATTTGGAGGTGCAATAGAGGATGCAGCAACAGTTAGGTTTTCAAGTTGATATTCATTGTAAGCTTTTTCAGTGGTGATTTGAAGTTGGTCAGCTAGACTTTGGAGTTTATCAAATTTTAACCAAAACTCATGATCAACTTTAGAAAACAGGGATTTAGAAGAAAGGAGGTGAGAATCAAATTGAATAGGATCACGTACCACTTCAAAAAGGAAAGACTCAGATTTGTATATGAAAAGATGTAGCTCAAATTGAATAACAAAAGAAATGTTTTCAACAATGAGTAAATTTTTAGGCAAAGAAGCAGTTCTTTCTAATTTTCCAGTTGTACTTTTAGGAATAGGTGACTTGAGTTTCCTAAGTAGTTTTTATGGGTCATCAATAATAGGAGGTGGATTTGGGTTAGGATTTGACCTTGTATGCATTTTAGGAGCCATAATTTTTACACCTTAAACTTGATATGATTTCTTAAATCAACCTTTCTTTAGATACTGGAAACTGTCACGTACAGAACCATTCTTGAATGCTCTTATAGAACAAATCCCATGAATAATATATCAGTCGTTTCCCTGGAAATGGCACCAAAATGTTATCCCCCACAATGTCCCAGGCTTAGAGGAATCGATGGAGGTAACCACATACCAAGATTTCAGTGTGGTAGCTAGCCCTACCAAACCAGAGAGGGTTCTCTCTATGATATCATAGCCAAAGAATTTACTGAAATATAAAATGATTTTAGGCTAGATATGCTAGGCTCATATAGGTTTGAAAATTTAGGGTTTTGATGTGAAACACGGGATGGAAATCAGGTAATTAGGTCAAAAGATCAAAGGGTAACAACAACAAAAATATAAAGGAGCAAGGTAGCAGCAGTTTTGTGATGGATTAGGGTTTGTCAGTGTAGTGTAGTGCTTAGAAGAAATAAGAGGACCTAATGATCATATATGTCATGAATTCATTAAGAAAGAAAGCAAATAACATATAATAATAATTCCATCAAAACAAAGCTTTAAGGAAAGAATTATGCTTATAAACTTAGGAAAAACCACTGAAGAAACTAACGAATAGAAATAAGAGATGAATATCTTTCATATGAAACTATAACAGAGAAAAAACAAGATCACAAACTCATTGCACATGAATTCCTAGGTAATAGTTGCAACTGCTCTTTGATTTCCTAAAAATGCTTGAGCACAAGTTACAAGAGTTCTCTCCTCAAATGTCCAACCCTTCTCTCTAACTGAGAAAATGATACATATAGAATAAGATAAACAGTTTCCCCACCTTCAAGCGTCGAATCCATGAGCGGTGGAACAGTTTCCAAGAATATCTCAACCAACAAGTGAGAGTGACAAGGTTGAAAACAAATTCTTCTCTTAGACTTTGATTTGAGTTTCTCTTCATTAATGAGGCCTAATTTAACATAAAAAACAACCCATTATGTTAATTTATTCATGATTACATCATCAAGACATCAAACTAATGAAATTACATCATCAAGTCAAATAATGTTGAAGAAATTTTAAGGAAAAACTGTCACAGGGATATGTGCAGCGCCTTCAGACATATACATAGCACCATCTTGCAGGAGGATTTTGGAGGCCTTCCCATGCTCAAAATTCAGAATTTGATAGCCCATTATAAATTTGTGAATTTCTAGTTGTCATTTGACTATTCAATAAGGTGATTTGGACACTCCAGTAGGGAGAAAAACTGATTTTCCCATGACTACTCCGATATGCGCATCGCCTGCTTCAAAACAGTGGCAGAAAGTGACTTTTGATCTATTTTTGAGAATTTTCTCTCAACCAATTTTTTGACAAGGAAACCCATGTGGATAGCTGAAATGTATGAGTGATTATCTATCTAGCCAAGTAAAGTTTTTGGCATTTGTATGGCTGAGGAAAAAGCATAGCTCCTAGGTGATGTGCATATAACTGCCTCTGTGTTTTAAAAGAGGCTAAAAACCATCAAAATTTTCAAATTGGAAAAAAGTTCTCAAAATTTCCTCAAAATTGTCAAGTGAAGTCATCATAAGATATGTCATGCCATGAGAGAGGCCTCAACAAGTAGATCAAGCTTTTCTTTGTCCTTTTGGCTTGTTAGGGTTTCCTTGATTTTTTCTTCAAATGTTTAATTCTGACTTGGGATACCCTATTTCTTATTTAGTAATGCATAGTCATATGTCTTTGCAAGTTATTGTCCCTACTTGCCTTCTTGAGGAGCTTCTGTAGGTGGCCATTGACCTTGTCAAGCCAATATACTTTGTCTGCATTGATCTCTTTAGTAATTAAGTAATCTATAATGGTTTGACCTTTGGGTGGAGAAACTTCTTTTTGTAGCTCAAGGTCTCTCATGAAGGCTCTTGTTCTTAGTCTCCCCGATGTTCTTTTCTCTCCTTTTCCTTTTGAAACGTCCAACTGAACCACTGATTTTCCCTTTACATCCTCTTTCTTCAAATAGGCTATGTGTTTGTTTTGGATCATTTGCTTTACTTTCAATAGCATGTTTTCTTGTTGTAAGCATGCTATTAAAGCATTTGCCTCTGTCAACTTGTCTTCCAACCTTTTGATCTCAACCTCCTTATCCCTTATAATTTGGTTTGCAACTTTGTCCTCATGGAATTTCTTCATATCTGTCACATTGGTACCTGGATGAGTGAATTCCTCTTGTTGTGGGGATGCTCTTTGTTCACCTGTTGCAGACTTGGCCCTTTCAGCAATCTTTGGAGAAAATACAAGACTTTCACCTCCCAAATAAGTCTTAGTCACTTCTACCCTATAATTCCTCTTGATAGGTTTGCTTGAAGAATCAACCCCTTGTTGTACTGGTGAGTTTGGAGGTGTTGATTCATCACTAGATATAGCTGGAGAAGATGGAGGAAAATCTGAATTTGAAAAGCCATCCCAAGACAAATTTACTTGTGCTAATTGATGAAAAACTAGAACTTTCACCAAGCCATGATGAAATAGACTAGTATGATGATTTTCTCCCATATTTTGTACCTTCTCTCTCATTTTTGTTAGGATTTTGTACAGATCGTAAGACAAGTTGAGTTGCTGAACACTGGTGAAATGCATCAAAAGCCTCATGTGGTATTGATACAACCTTGAATACCTGCTCTCACATGTAAAATACTTCATGATCAATTTCATGAGGAGCATATCTTTCCAGCAAATGTCTGAATGGAAAAACATGTTTTGGAGCTGTCTTATATGGTGCTTTTAGGTACATCTTGTAATTCTGAAGGTCAATGTCTCTTTTCTTGAACCAAATTTATCCAATGTTTGGAATCCCTGTGGCTGTGGAGATCATTTGCCTCGAAATAGTGCACTCAACTCCTGGTATAGTCACTTTATCCCTTCTTAATTTGGTGGCAGAAGCACTGGTCAATTTATCATGAAATTTCAGTTGCTCAATTCTCTGGAAAAAGGCCAGACAACCTGCATCTTCAAATGATTTTCTAATGAAATGAGATGACAAGATCTCTTGAGTTGAGGTAGGTTCATATCTGATGACCTGCCCTCCTCTATGTCTCTTTTGTTCAGAGGTTTCAGATTCTATGATAATACCTAGCTCTATAGGAGAGAAACTAGGGTTTTACTTGTAGGAAAACAGGGGATTTTGATAGCTGAGGAAATTTAGGGAAATGAAAGGGACAGGGAACTGGAAAAATTTTGGGAAAATTTGGGAGGATAGTGAGGGATGTTAGGGAAATAAGGAAGGTGTAATGTTAGAATTTGGGTGAGGGGAAGGGTTTCAAAGAAGAGAAACACAGTCCAAGATTAGGAAAGTCTACTCTGGCTAGGGTTTTATGTAAAAATGATGGAATTTAAGGAGGGGTTTGATAAAGAGTGTTTGGAAAGGTGTGATTAGGATAGGAGAAGGTGTATGAACATCATATACAAGTTTTAATAACAATTTAACCATGGAAATTATGAAATCTTGAAAACTGTTTTCAAAACCCTAAGAGAGGGAAATGAAGCATAGCAACATTATTAAGAGTTTACTTGAGAAAATGAAAGGCCACCAACCTAGATTTACTACAACACAACTTGGATGTGATGAAAGAAATCACTGCAAAAAAAATTGCAGCCCTTGGATTAAAAACGAAGTAGTGCCAAGATTTGTGTAGCACAACATCAGGATTTGCACAACAGAGAAGAGAAACTTGACTTTGGCATGCAAAAATTGATCCTTATCTGGAAAATTCGACTTGATTGGTTGGAGTGATGTCTTGGAAAGTGGAATGAGCAAATGGAGAGTGAGTGGGACTCTTTTATAACTTGTGAAAATCGATTTTTTCACTTACATGTGGTAGTGGACCCACCATCACTTTTCATAACTTGACTTTGATAATGTTGCTTCATGACTTTATGAAAGTATTTCACTAAAAATGAAATAAAAACATGATTTAAAACCTTTATTTCCAACTTAAATTTTATTACTCCTTTATAAAATGGATTTCAATGGTGAAATGACCAATTTTCAGAAATTAACCTTATGACCTAGTGGTGACCTAGCATGGGCTTATGAGATGAATTATGACCATAATGACTATGGGACTCTTATAATAGTAATGTGACTTGACCAAGATGGTATTAAGTGACCATGGAACTGAAAGGAGTAGTAAGGCTGAACCTTCCTAACCAGTGACCAAATGTTTATTCAAAAGCTATTTGAAACCGTAAAATTTTTACCTAAAACCATAATAAAAACTTTGTAAGAGCACATTTGATCATCGGTGACTAACATGACTGACAGGCGCTAATAGTTTCAATGATGAATTTGAGGCATCTAATAGGACATCATCCATGTAGGTGGATTTCCTCATAAAACCCATGTTCTCGTTCTTCTTGAAACTAAGTGGAACATATCCAACCATCGATTCTGCTACAGGAAATCTAGGTGGTTACAGGAAATACACATCTATAGGAAACCGTGGAGTGTCTACTAGAAATAGGCGACCACGGCTGTTTACAGGAAATCACAGAGTTGCTTCAAATTATGACTAATCTGCATAAGATTTCAATCAATCAAACTTGATAATTCGATTACGAAACAATTAACTTCAAGAAACACTTAAGAACAAGGTAAAATAATACTTTTTAAGATGATTTGCATATCTTGAGCACACAACACCCTTTTGGTCAAAACTTAGGTAATATAGGTGAAATAGGAGTAGTTAGGAGTCAAAAAGAGTTTAAAAAGGGGACAACAAGGTCTTAGGAGTCTATCAAAAATTGAGCAAAATGGGACTCAATACTAACATGGAAACAAGTCCAACAGTAGTAGCAGAAGGCAGCAATCCAGTACAAGATCGGGGAAAGGGAAAGTTGTTGATAGAATAGAGGGAGAACAAAGTTGTAGAGTGAAATCAGATTCAATCTTCATGCAAACAACTTTGGTAGCAGAAGAAAAAGGAAGCAGAGGATACAAAGAGTAGAGTGGAGGAAGAGAGAAAAGCAGAGCTTGCAAGTCATAGAACTGAGGTCGAAGCAAGCAGAACAAGAACAAAAGAAAGAACGGGAGCTGAGGAGGAAAGAATAAGAAGAGAAGCATAAGCAGGAAGAAGAAGAAAGGCAAGGCACAATAATAAAAGAAACAACATCGATTCAAGAACAAAATCGGCCTGTAGCAAAGGGAAAGAGTGAACATATGCAAGATCAGGATCTTGCTCAGTTGATCGAAGATTTGATTGAAGTTGTGATGAGCGTCAGTATTGCAGCAAGGATGCTGCAACTCCTGGGCTACCAACTTTACTTATCAACCTGGGTTTCGTACAAACTTGGAGGTTACAGTGCTATATGCACAAGTAAAAGTGAATGTCCTACCTATTGTCATTGTTCATTTGGTGAGAGACCCCAGGGGTTCCAAGCCAAACTTCTATAGGGTCAAAAGAAGCTTGATTATTTGATGGAAGAAGAGAAAATCTATTCTAACTGCAGTAATGAAGAAAACAACATGTAATGCTAACTCACACCATAACCTAATGAACCATTTAAATAACTATGCTAAGTAGAATTGCTAAATCAACACTAACGTAATGCTGCTATCTAAGTTACAGAAGTAAAGAGCATCAAACCATACAAAAGCAAGGAAACTAAACTAAATATGTTTTCAAGTGGAAGAGCAATCAGAGATCGAAATCAGTGAAAGGAGGACGTAATGAAGCAGCAATGCACGGGAACCGTTGGATCA
Source organism: Pinus taeda (assembly GCA_000404065.3). Classification (NCBI taxonomy): domain Eukaryota; kingdom Viridiplantae; phylum Streptophyta; class Pinopsida; order Pinales; family Pinaceae; genus Pinus; species Pinus taeda. The sequence continues at coordinate 51,792 of APFE030587348.1, read as the reverse complement.
GTCGAATCGATGAACAGGATTAGCTGAAGATAAGCGGCGGAGATCTTATCACAGGCGATTACATTAATAGATGGATGGACAGGATTAATGGAAGGCGAGCAGTGGAGATCTTATCACAGGAGAATAAGTTAATGGATGAACGCACAGGATAAACGGGAGATGAGTGATACATATCTTATCGTGGGAGATGAAGTTAATGGATGGGCGAACATGATTAATCGGAAGATGAACAGCAGAGATCTTATCGTGGGAAAAAATGTGCGGAAATGATGGAGTGGGTTTTCAGAGGTGGTAAGTAGTTTCTCACGCGTCTTAAAAGTTGTAAGCGGAATTCTAAAATTTTACGCGATTAGCCTAAGCGAGTGACATGTAGCATGAGAAAACCACTATTCTCACGCACTCTCGGTCCAGTAACAGTCGTGCAAGAATCTGTGCAAGATTGCATAATAGTTGTTGGATCATGCAGGTTTGATCAACGGTGGATATTGGCCAAGCTAGTTGGCGAGCAGGTGACGCGATAGATGTTGGATCGAGGGCACGACAGATCGACGGTGGAGATTTGGAGCGCATAAATTAGGTGCAATACTTCACACGAGATCATGTGATAGCCATTGGATCAATCTAGACAGATCGATGACGGAGATTTAAAGTGCATAAAGTCAAGAGTTGAAATGAATCAGATGGTGATTGGTCAGGTTTGTTGTGGATCGAACAGTAAGGAAATTATGCATGAGGAAAGTGTTGAAGGATATTTCCATGAAAATGACAGAAAAACTAGTGAGGGTGAGGGTGGATCAAGAGTGATGGAAAAATATGACAGTGAAATGAACCAAGTAATGAGGGTGAGGGTGGATCGAAAGTAATGGAAAAATATGACAGTGAAATGAATCGAGTAACAATGAAATGAACCAAGTAGCTGCATCGAACAACAAACTCCAAAGCTCATGCAAGAACTAGAAACTGTGTTTTTGGGGTTGCTAAAAGGTCTCTTCCTCAAGTCATGGTCCCAGAGGGAGGAGGTGAGGCCGAGACACCTGTTGAAAACCTTATGGTGATATTTTTCTCTTGGCTAACCTGCTAATTGAAAGAAGGCACAAATGAAAGCAAGCTAAAGCACAACCAATCTACTCTACACTGCTGTAATGGAAATGCAACTACTTAAGCAAATGAACAATTAAAGCATGAATCTATGCTAGCATAACAGTACAATAAAGAGGAGCTTCAGATGCTAGGGTTGGGCCCTAACCCAAGAGCCTCAACCCTCTGAGTTAACTCAGTGGTGGCTCAAAACAAAACTCATTCTTATTACTGAAACCATGGATTACATAACAAACTGTCACAAGTCTTGTAGCTCGAAAATAAAGTAGATTTTTACAATAAAAAATCTTAATCCTACTAAGGTCCTAAGCCTCTATACTTATACATATGAAGTCTCCAATGACTTCCTTAAAATTAGGGAGGCTCGGCTCCCAAACTCAAGATAAATCGGTGCTTTGACTTCCACTTGCTTTGTTGTCTTCTAGTCCTCATGATTTGGTTGTTTGCACTCTGAGCTTATGGAGGAATATTCGAATGGAGGCGTAGTAGATGAGGAGGATTTACCTCCTATAATTCCTCCCCCTTGTCCCATTGGAATTTTGACCAAGGTCTTTGCCAAAATTCCTTGATTTTATCCTTTATTCGTAAATTAAATGCACATTAGACCACAAAGCAAAATATCCAACTCTAACTCATCTCATAAACAAAATATAATCAAAAGTATGAAATAAGTTGTGAGAATAGTTGCTTTGGCTAAGCTAGGAGGTGAATTAAGGCCCATATAATTACTCAATGATGAGGCTCATCAAGTTGTGGACATGGAGTTAGGACCAAAACCACAAGATGAAGATATTGATCTAATGTTGAATGTGCCATGGGTCATCCTTCAGCCCCTACCACCTCTAGTTGCGGAGTTAGCCCTGAGAAATGATCATGCATCACATGCATTCATTAGAGAAAGGGCGATAGTGGTGGACACTAGTAGGAATCCAAATGCCATTATCGAAACCCAATTTGGCCTTCGTGGGTACGACAAGATTAAAAACTCAATATTTCACGATCGAGAGTAAGAAATTGATACATAACCTACAGGTTTCCCAACAGGGATAGAACAGCTCTACGGGCATTGCAGAATGCAGCTCTTGTACATGTCTGCTTGGGGAAAATAAGAGCAGTGATACTTGGTGAGGTATCAACACTTAAAGAGACCATTTGGGACCTCTATGAGGAGCTCATGACCATACATAAGGCTGTGGTCCACTTGCATGACCTGTAGTAGCAAAGCAAGGAATTTGTCAAGACTCTTAGGAATCTGAAAACTACCATTACGACCATGCAAGAATGGACAAGGTAATACAAAGGGGCACCGCTTACTTTGGTAAAGAAGATGAAGTCGCAGGCACAGTTGGAGAAAGCAAGAGTTTGAATGTTGATTCAGAACAACAAGAAACTTGCCTCGTACGTTGGAAACATTCAGGCCCCATATGGATGGTTGTACAACAATATTGGACTTCATGGTGATAACCCACAAGATCCCACAATCAGTTCCCTCACCAAAGCTAAACCCAAGAACCAAGTTCAGCATGAGGTTGAAGAGTACTTGGACCAACTAAGACAGAAGGCCACAAGGGAAGACTTGGAGTTGAACACACACAACATGAAAAAGTACATTGGTGGTACTATCAAGGTCAAAACAATGTTTCTCGCGCTTCAGAACGAGTTGGATATAGGTTCCAAGATAGTGTACCTAAATGCCATGGAGGCTAGAGACTGCTTCTAGCAAGACACCGTGAAGCAGTTTCACGACACCATGACACAATACCTAGCTAGGCACCAATACGTGACTGAGAAGCAGCAAATGGATGTTGTTGAGTTGGACTTCTCCCAAACTCCAGCATCGTATTGTTGTGTCTTGTTAGGTTGTCTCTGCCCTATTTTGTCTTATATGGGTACAAGTGGAAAATGTAATATTATGTGTAATTATGTTGTAAGTGAAATTCCAAGTGTCAATATTGGAATATGAAAATTCACCATGTAATGTAATGTGTCATTTTGTAAAGAAGTTGAAGAGCCATGAGGGTAGCCCAAAGGTCACAAAGGGGAGTTGAAGAGTCAACCCCTGTTGTTATAGATAGAACCTCATAACTCATAGAACAGGCTTTTGGGAGCCAAGATTTTGGCTAGGCTTAGGCTTAGAAAGAGCTTGGGGGTATTGTGAAGAGTCTTAGCTTCTCCATAGCGTAGAGTGAGTATACTTCTTTGGAGGAGCAGGTGCTCTTCACAGTAATGTTCCACTATTGGGGCTAGTGTTCGCCAATGGTGTATGTAGGGATGGAACTTTCACTTATAATAAGAAAACTAGAGCTAACACACTTTCATGCATAAGTATTGGAAATGTATGTTATTTAACTTACACGTATTCTTATGAACTATTTTGTTTGAATTTGTACGAATCTTGTTGAATGTTTGTTGTTGGATTAACTCATCACTTTAACTTGTGGACTATTCTACATCTTAGCTTGTGATGTCATTTTGCTTGTGTGTTCCTTTCAAGCTGCGTACTATTACAATATTCCAAGGGGTGCACTTCCTTTTCCCTTTGTGTGTTGGAACCTTAATGCATCACACTTGACTCTCTACAGCGTCAGACACTTTCTCTTACCCAAAGTTATCATACATTCCAGTGCACATTTCAGCGATCAAAGCATAACATTACCACCCACTGCTACAACTCCTACACCAAACGGTGTGAGGTCTAGTTAGTACTTCATATCGGGGAGATCCCTTGATGTTGGCAGGTCCAATACCATCAACATTTATAGCACTAGAAGGAGGGCCAGATAAAAATTTGAGCCATTCAATTTTGTTTTGAATTTCTACACTCATTTATGCCTTCCTCCTTAATCATCCTCCCGACATGTTTTTACAGAGACATAAAATTATAAGTGCCGATGAATATCATTGATGACTTGTCACATCTTAAATTTGAAATCAAGGGTGGAACAACCTTGCTTGAGCATACTGGTCGTTTTCTTCAATTTTTCATAGAGAACAACATCCCCCTTGAGAATGTTGGCTCTCAGTTGTTTATTCTTATGTTCGAAGGGAACATAAGGTAATGGTGTAACACATTGACCAATGCGTCAGTACACTCTTTTGATCATCTTGTCATAGAACTGTCTCGTGCCTTTAACATGTTCATCATAAACATTTGGACAAGAAAATTTTAGAATTGCGAAAATCACCTGATGAATCATTGCATCATTTTCACATTCGTTTTATGCATTTGTTTTTTGAATATTCGAAAGATGAAGTCGATTAGAAGTTCTTGATAGGAATATTTCACTATCTTGTTCACATTTCAAAAAATCCACACGAGTTAGAATCTTTTGAGCTACTCCCAACATACCTCATTGTTAGATCTTCTAAATATACGACAAAAAAGGTTGTTGTTCCAAGCGACCCTTTGTCCTCCTCTCATCAAACAACTCTAGTTCCACAAGTTGAGGTAGGAGAAGTTGAAAATTCATATGTTGATCTACCACCATCTTTTCCCACCTCACATACTCAGAATTTCAAGCAGGTTTGGACTATCAATTTGGTTATTGTGATGAAGTGTTATCTCCTTGTCCTCCATCCTTTGGTCCTTTTGATCCTCTGGATTGTAATGAAGTGTTATCTCCTCGTCCTCCATCCTTTGGTCCTTTTGATCCTTTGGATTGTGATGAAGTGTTATCTCCTCGTCCTCCATCCTTTGGTCCTTTCGATCCTATGGATTGTGATTTGTTGTGTTCACCTATTTCAAATCTCTCTTGTGATGTTCACGAGATAAAGTGTTGGATGGAGTTGGTATTGAGAAGCCAACTTGTGATATCATTCACGATGATTATGTGGGGGAGCCCATAGTTGAACAAGAATTTGTGACAAAGGATGATTCTCTTCCTTTCACACCTCTCCTTAATCATTCTGATATTTCCTATGATTCTCTCATTTCTGTTGAATCTTGTAAAAAATTGATTCCTGATGATGTTACTAATTCCGATCATTCACAGAACACGTGGGATGTCTGTTCTTCATCCAGATGTGGAGAGGATGAATCTTCTACACTTGATCTTCCTAATCCCCCATCTCATCTTTTTAAAAACTTAGAGGGTGAAATTTATCATTTTTCATCTTCCCCTCTTTGTGATTTATCAGATCACGAGGATGCCTCCATTTGTGATCTTGAACTTTTTGATCGTGGTTTTCGCGACCTATTCATTGATTCATTCAGTCACGATTCTGATTTTTTCATTGCTAATATTTCCTAGCCACTGATTTGTGACGATCTACCTACTGATAAGTAGGAACTTCCCCAAGATGTCGAGGCACTTCAGCCTGAGATAATTGTTATGTCAGGTTTTCATATTCTGGAGGTCAGTTATGCTTCCAATCAGAATAGTGTTGAATCTTTTGAGGCTCCTCATCACTCTATCACACATATTGAAAATTAATCAATCTTGCAATTGTTAGACCCTCCATCTGTATTACACGATCCTATCGCTCAATCATTGGAGGAGTCGTATGTGGTGAGCACTGTTGCAAAATGAAAATTTTCTTCTTTCTTCATGTTTTCTCACCTTCGCAGTTCAAAAGTGTGTGCTTGCTTGACTTCGGCTCGCAATGTGTTTAGACACCATGGTACATCCATAGAGAATCTTTAATGCGCTTTCCATTTTTACTTTTCTACAGGTGCATTCAAACTTTTAATGTTTTGGTTTGTATTGACTTATCTTTCTTGATTTTTGGTGTGCTTGTATATCTTCCTTGACACTCATGCTCTTGCCTACATGGGCCATCCAATGCATTGATGGCTGCATTGGAAGTATCACTTTATGTAAGTTGGCCTATGTTCTGCTTAATTTAGGAGTAGTAGTAGTTTTTTTCTTTTTTGGTTTGTTACCTTGATTTAATTTTCTTTGTTTTGCTTTGTGTCGCTTCTTTCCTTTGTTTGTTTTCTTTTGTAGTTGTAGGTTATTTTTCGCAAGAAAGTGTGTTTGGCTTCTTAAACAAGCATGGTGAAGTTCAAGAGGAACTTGTACTGCTATCAACACTTGGTTATCTTCATATTCCCTCTCTTTATGTGAATCTTGCATTTCTTTTAGTCAATGATACCATGATGGAAAATGCATTCCTTTCGGAGAGTCATGGTAAAATCATGATGCTTGCACTTTTAACTAGTACCACCTACACTAATTAGTTTTCTATTTTCGTTTAAACCTTGTCAACTAAGTCAAGTAGAGTAAGGAGAGGGGGAAAACCTTAACAAGTATGTCAGAGGTATAAATAAATATCCTTCTCTGAAGGAACAACCTCTTCTACTCTCAATAAGTCGAGATCCCTCTTTCGCTGTATGAAATAAATAAGTGCCTATGAACAGGTTTTTGAACAAATGAAAATGAAAAAAAAATGAAATAAAGGGCAAAAGAAGAGAAAGGCTTCTTGCGCAGAGAGGTGAAGCAAGTAATTTGTCGGGGTATTGTCCAAGCTCGCTGGTAGCAGAGCTAAGCTTGTGTTCCTGAAGTGACTCCGTCAGGGTACTGTGTAGGCCTGCTTGTAATGGAGCAACACCAAAGATGAAACTAAAAACTCTGATAGTCTGTTTTACGTGTGCATCTATATACTCCTCATCACCAATTAAAACAAATTAGCTTGACTTGGCTTGGTATATGTGTTTCCGATGAATATAATGGTAGGGACTACATCTTTAACCCAAGCTAAGTGAAGAAGCTATGATAATCAAAGAACTGAACAATACTTTTGGAACAATTAGACTCGATTTGCATGAGACAAAGTCCATACAGAGAGATGGAGTTATACTAGTGTGTCACCAATGTTGTAGTGGATACAACCACCCTCCAAAAATTTGCCTATACTTCGATTTTAGAGCCTTCCTTACTATCCATAGCAGCTCATATCACACTGATCCAGGTATTTGTGCTTCAACTGAGACTTATCTTTTCATTTTGGCTTGTATTCACTTACTTAGTTGATTTTACAACTCAAAAGTTGATCTCCTAACTTGGTACCATAGTAGTTCTGGGATTGCCTCCAGAAATTGTGCAATCCTTGAAGGCAAATAGCCTTGATGATTGGAATTGAGCAGTTCATACTCATAATTAGCATTGAGCCCAAAAATTGTGCAGTCATGGAAGGTAGTTAGCCTTGATGATTGAAATTGTGTAGATCATACTGGTAGTCAACCTTGAGATCAGAAATTGTGAAATCATGGAAGGAAACCCAGCACTGAGCCCAAAAACTACGCAGCCCTCACTAAGCTCAGAAACTATGCAGTGCACACTAAGCCAGAAAGTTTCCCAACTCCCCAAAATTGCGTAGTCTTTCTCAGTAGTGTGCATGGAAAGTTCCCCCCTGGAAAAGAAAGAAACCTAAAGGGAAAAAAGCATCCGTATGAAATAGGGATCTATTTTTAGTATCTTGTAGGAGGCACTTTCATTATTCTAGAAACTTCTGCCAAGTGTCACCTTTTCCTTGACTTTATGCATGCATGTCATAAATTCCAATTTGCTCAATTCTATGTAATGGACACATCTAGAGCTCATTTGTACACTCAATCATCAAGCTGTAGCATTCTCGAGGAGATCAAGGAACCTTCAAAGCATTGTTGTCGTTTTTCCAGGTATGTATTGCTTTTATTGTTTTTTGTCACCTTTTCTGTCGCTTTTTGTCATTTCGCTTGTGTGAGTGTTTCTTTTCTCATTTTTCTTCATGGTTGTTGGTATTTCAACTTGTTTTAACTTGTAGAAGTGTTGTTTCAAGCTATTATTTTCCTTTCACAAGTGTTTCATTGGTTTCTTTGTTTTTGCATCGATGGTCATCATTGTGGCAACTCTCCTCACCGATTTGATTCTCTTCTCGATCATTCAATTTTTTCACTTGATCTATCATGATTCATTCACACTTAGTCAAATCTATACTCAAGCTTTCATTATCACTAAGTTCTGCTTATTTTTCACGCCTCCATTGGGCATATCTACACATTCCTTGGCTAGATTTTTCCGTGCCCATTTGAGCACTATGCAAACCTAAGGCTCAAGCTCTAAGGTTGGCCTCTCGAACTACTCAGTGTGTAGTACATGCTAGCCCCACTTGCACATTGCGCAGTTTCAGGGCTCAACCTGTTAACCTTGTTCACTGAGATAGTGCAATCCGTAGTCTCTCCCAAGCTCTGGCCAGGCTAAACTGCACATTGTGCAGCCTCAAGCCTTAGGTTGCACCCTGGGCTACTGGGACTACACAATGCGCAGTTCCCACAGCCTGACAGCCCCTCTTATAGGTGAAAATTGTTCAATCCTTCTCATCAGATGCTCGGATTACTACTTGATCATGTTATGAAGTTATATTTGCAAGAGCTAATGTTTTCTTACCATGACTACCCTTTCTGTCCCACAGGTACCACACTCGTGAAGCACTTCTCTCCAGCATTAGTTGTTACCATGGCACCAAAGAGAGTTGCTTCAAGAGAGACCACTGAAAGTAGTACTGGGGAAGCAGTTGATCAAGTGCCAGTTAACTTGCCAATATATGCGGACACTCAAATGTTCATAGAAAAGGAGTCAACACTAACACGGAAACAAGTCGAGTAGCAGTAATAGAAGGCATCAATCTAGTACAAGATCAGGGAAAGTTAAAGTTGTTGAAATAATAGAGGCAGAACAAAGTTGCAGAGTGAAAGTGGATTCAATATTCATGCAAGCAACTTTGGCAGTAGAAACAAGAGGAAGCAGAGGATACAGAGAGTAAAGCTGAGGAAGAGAGAAAATCAGAGCTTGTAGGTAGCAGAACTGAGATTGAAGCAAGAAGAACAAGAACCGAAGGAAGAATGGGAGTTGAGGAGGAAAGAACGGGAAGAGAAGCAAAAGCATGAAGAAGAAGAAAGGAAAGGTGCAATGACAGAAGAAACAGTGTTGATTCAAGCACAAAACTAGTCAGCAGCAGAGGGAAAGAGAAAACAGATGCAGGATCAGGATCTTGCTTAGTCGATCAAAGATTTGATTGAAGTTGCAGACATGGAGTTGGGACCATGTTGTAATGTCCAACAACCTCATTTGAATATATTATAAATTTCCTATGAAATTTATTATATTAAAATAGGGACCCTTCAATTTTAGAAAAAACTTATAATCAAAGTTTAATAGTTAGTATTTTTAATTAAAACCCAAGTATTAAACCTTGATTATCCCAAAAAACCAATTTTTAATATCCCTGAGATCAAAGCTAAACTTAGGCTTCAAAAAAACCTTAAGTATTTAAAAATATGGGTTATTTAAACAAAATAAATCGGATTTTTTATTCCCCTAAAGTTGAAATATTAACAAACTTCGACTCATCCCACTTCCCCACATCGCAAATAAACAAAGTTCCAAAGGCTCAAGACCCATCTACCAAAATTAAACTAGACCTGATGGGAAAATATACATCCTAACTCATAAGTCCCCGCTTCCATGTCAATCGCAAAAGGTTCCAAACAACTTAATTTTGAGCCTTAAACGATTGCGATTGTGATTAAGCCCGGACCAATGGGATTGTCCATTGCAATCCATAAGATCCCACATCTGCGGCTATAGCAAAAGGTACCCAAAAAAAAAAACTTAAGCCCATGCCCCACTCTGAACCGTCGATTGCGATATGCAATAAGGCCCAGACTCGTCTGGATTATACACTGCAATTTATATTAATATCATGTCCAGGGCCTATACCGCAATCACAAAATTCTAAAAATTCACACCTCATCCCAACGTCGATTGCGATATAATGTTAGCAGTGATGTCAGATCCACATCATTGCCACAACTCCATTCCACATCATTTGTCACGTCATAGTGATGTCACGATGACGACATCCCTGATGTCGCCCTTAGACCCAGAAATCACAAGTTTCATAGGGACACATCTTATAATAAATCTTTCACCCCAGTCGATTTGTGATATGCGATAAAGCCCGAACATGAGAGGATTATAAAATCTATTCTATAAATCCCCGTGTTCGGAACTATCACAGTTTCCAAAGACTCATGCCTATTGCGATAGCGATTAGACCGAACCCGATAGAATTATATGTTGCAATTCATTTAAATCCCTGCATCCGCAGTTATCACGAATAACAAAAGAAAATCGTTTCTCCGTCTCTTGCCCATTTCAACTACGACTGCGATTTTATTTGAGAAGGCCCCCTTTTGGATTTTATATGAAATACTCCCGGTCTAAACCAATTGTGATTGTTCTGAAGTTTTTCCCCTAATTCTATTCTGATTGCAATTGTTTTATGATATGCCCCAAAACTCTAATTTCCTATTGCAATAAGCCATAAATCTCCACCTCCTCACTCTGCATTCCTCTCCAAGATGGCAGTGTCGGATTTATTACGCTCTACATTTTCTTGAATTCCTGCAAAATTGATTTGTTTCAAATAAAATTCTTTTATCATCTCATTATGTTTATCTTATCGATTCTTGTTTACATGTTCAGGTTCATGTCAGACAAAGACAGTTGTGATGGTAGTGGTAGATCAGTTCAAATAGACAAACAGAAATCCAAAGAATTCGATGGAACAAATGAAGCTAATGATGACAACAAATCATTTTCAAAAACTTCTACCAAATATTGTTTTCCTTTAAGCATTGTTGAAGGGATATGTTTAATGCCCTCAATGCTCTGCACAATAGATTAGAGTTGTTTTCTTTTATTGAAGCTTAGCTATTGTAGGAAATAAAGGTCCTAAATTTTATGAAGAAAGGCTTAGGAAAGATCGCACTAATGTACTTTCATCATTTTCTCAATACAACTACTGGAACATTGTTTAGGAATTTTCATAAGGAATTTGGAGAAGTTGCATTACTGTACTCCTAGAATCATCTTTGTGGGAAGGAATAAACTGTTGCTATTTATTTTATGAGTTGATCGAAGTATATCTGGTATTTCTATCATTGTACCTCTATTTTCTTCATAAATAAATAGTAAATTTATCTTTTCAAATTGCTTATTACTTGACATTTAAAGAACAATGTTACATGTATTCACTACTAATCATGCTGCCATTGATATTTTTATACATGTTAAGCAATTTGTTGTGATATTCTAAATGTGATATGAATTTACACGTTATATTGATTAACTACTTAATCAAACTAATCATCTTGAAATAGTTTCATTTCCATTGGTGTTTGAGAAATCTATATTATCATTTACTAAGGAAAATCAATATAGATCGCATCTAGATAAAAGTTAAACAATCTCGGGTTATAAAGTAGATTAATGCATATATTTTTCCATTTAATTCATTACTGCAAATCCATCCATTTCACGCCACTATAAGCATTAAACACTCACTCAAACACCTTTCTTTGGGAAAATGGTCCCAAACAATCCAGTCGAAGCCACTACCTAAATGGAAAAGAAGTTGTCTTAAGGTCCATACCAGGTGGTTTTCCCCTTGCATTGAAGCAAAGATTTTCGAGGCCTCAATAGACTAGAACTGCAGGATGAAGATATTGATCTGATGTTGAATACCCCACAGGTCATCGTCCAACCTCTACCACCTTCATCCGCAGAGTTAGCCCCCGAGCAATGTTCATGCATCACCTACATTCATTAGAGAAAGGGTGATAGTGGTGGACACAAGTAGGAATCCAAATTCCATTGTCGAAGCCAACTTGGCCTTCGTGAGTACGATAAGATCAAACACTCAATATTTAACTAGTGAGAGTAAGTAATTGATACAAAATCTACAGGTTGTCCGGCAAGGGATAGAACAGCTCCATGGAGCAGCACAAAATGCAACTCCCGCATAGGTCTGCTTGGGGGAAATGATAGCTGTGATACTTGGTGAGGTGTCAACACTTAAAGAGACCATGCGTGGCCTCTATGAGGAGCTCATGACCACACATAATGAAGTTTTCCACTTGCATACCTTGTAGCAGTAGAGCAAGGAATTTGTCAAGACTCTTAGGAATGTGAAAAGTACCATCACCCCCATGCAATAATGGACAAGGTGATGCAAAGGTGCACTGCTTACTTTGGTAAAGAAGATGAAGTTGCTGACAGAGTTGGAGAAAGCAAGAGTTTGAATGTTGATTAGAAAAACAAGAAGCTCACCTCGTTCATTGGAAACATTCAGGCCCCATATGTACAATTGTACAAAGTATTGGACTTCATCGTGAGAACCCACAAGATTCCATTAATTGGTTCTCTCGCCAAAGCTAAACCCAAGAACCAAGTTTGATAGGAGGTCGAAGAGTACTTGGAGCAGCTAAGGCTGGAGGCCACAAGGGAAGACTTGGAGTTGAATGCACACAACATGTAGAAGTTCATCGGTGGTCCCATCATGGTCAAAACAATGTTGCTCATGCTTTAGAAGGAGTTGGACATAGGTTCCAAGACAGTGTACCTGGATGCCATGGAGGCTAGAGTCCCCTTCTAGCAAGACACCATGAAGCAATTTGAGGACACAATCACATAGTACCAAGCTTGGCATCAATACGTGACCGAGAAGCAGCAAGTGGAGGTTGCTAAGTTGGACTTCTCCCATACTCTAGCATCATAGTGTTGTGTCTTGTTAGGCTGTCTCTACCCTATTTTGTCTTATATGGGTAAGAGTGGAAAATGTAATATTATTTGTAATTATGATGTAAGTGAAATTCCAAGTGTCAATATTGGAATATGAAAAGTCACCATGTAATGTAATATGTCATTTTGTAAAGAAGTTAAAGAGTCATGAGGGTAGTCCAAACATCATAAAGGGGAGTTGAAGAGTTCACCACCTCTTGTTATAAATAGAACCTCATAATTCATAGAACGCGCTTTTGGGAGCCAAGCTTTTGGCTAGGCTTAGGCTTAGAAAGAGCTTGGGAGTATTGTGAAGAGCCTTGGCTTCTCCATAACATAGAGCGATTATATTTCTTTGGAGGAGCAAGGGTTCTTGGCAGTAATGTTCCACCATTGGGGCTAGTGGTTGTCAATGGTGTATCTATGGATGGAAATTTCACTTATAATAACAAAATCAAAGGCAACATGTTTTTATGCATATGTTGTTAATATAGTAGGATTATTCTTGTTGTATCGGAAATGTATGTTTTTTAACTTACGTGTATGCTTATGAACTATTTTGTTTGTATTTGTACGAATCTTGTTGATTGTGTGTTGTTGGATTAACTCATCACTTTAACTTGTGGACTATTTTGCATGTTATCTTGTGATGTCATTTTTCTCATGTGTTCCTTTCAAGTTACTTACTATTACAGGCTTCCAAGGGGAACAATTCCTTTCCCCTTCGTGCTTTGGAACCTTCATGCATTGCACTTGACTCTCCGCAGGGTCACACACTTGCTCTTACCCAAAGTTATCATACTTTCCTTTGCGTGTTTTTGCAGTCAGGACATAACATTACCACCCACTGCTAGGACTCCTACTCCAAACAATGTGAGATCTAATTAGGATTTCATACCGGGGAGATCCCCTAAATGTTGGTGGGTCTAGCACCATCAACACACTCTAAAAGAGATTTGCATCTCAAGAGATTTGATCTCTCTCAACATGAATTAAGATGGATCTAGGCTAATTAGTTTTTAATTATAATTATAATTATTTATTTATTTTATTTATTTTATTTTTATGTAATTTTACCAAGACAAAAATGTTTTAAGTATTGGGGGTTTTGCAGTGCATTATAATAGATATCATTTTTTGGGATTCAACTATGTTAAGTAAGTCATTCATCTATGACCATTTCCATGAGAGGTAGTCATAACTCACTAATTTCTCATTATTTTTGAATAGTCCACTTAGCACTCATTGCATCAGGTGATTCTCACAGGGGTGAAGAAGTGGGATTGAAACTAGTGAAATAAATCACATAACGTTAATCATCACTTATGGGGCTTGCACCCGATAACCAAGACTTCCCGGGAGGTCACCCATCCCAGATTGCCTCTGGCTCAAGCGCACTTAACAGTGAAGTTTTCCCCACAGTCAAGCCCACTTAGCTTGCTACCCCATTTGCTAAACCTTAGCAAGTATTGTGCCTCATGAACCATGCAAGTAGAGTTCCCTTCACTCTTTTGAATTAAGTATTGGGGGTTTTCGCAGTGCATTATATTAGATATCATTTGTTGGGATTCAATTGTGTTAAGTAAGTCATTCATCTATGATCATTTCCATGAGAGGTAGTCGTAATTGACTAATTTCTCATGATTTTTGAATAGCCCACTTAGCACTCATTGCATCGGGTGATGCTCACAAAGGTGACGAAGTGGGATTGAAACTAGTGAAATAAATCACATAGCGTCAATCATCACTTCCGGGGCTTGCACCCGGTAACCAGGACTTCCCAGAGGTCACCCATCCTAGATTGAGTCTGGCTCAAGTGCACTTAAATGTTTTATTAATAATTATAATTATAATATATTTTATTTTATTTTTATGTAATTTGACTAAGTCAAAATGTTTGATAAGGCACGACAAGACATTACAACATCTCTTCCATATTGGGTTGAAGAGTACCTCTGGGCGCAATAACAAAAGGAAAATTTTACATAAAATTAAATAAATTTTTAACATGTAAAATAAAAATATTCATTAAATTGAAATTCATATGTTATTATTTTGAAAAATCTACCTAAACATGTGTACATGGAACATGGAAATAAGTTAAGAAATGATAAAATTATATTTGCTTGAAGATTTGCATAGTTATTCATATTAAAAAAAAATCATTTTTCGCAAGAGAACTATGTATAATAGTTAGTTCATCTAATGTTTCAGATGTATAATAGCTATGCTTACTAGTCCTTGATGATGGGTGGAGTTCCACTCGAAACGTTGGACAAACTAATTATTATACACATTTGTTGTCAGAAAAAATGAAAAATATTTTCAATAATAAAATTATCACTTTTGTTGGTGAAACTTTCAATTTTAAATTTAATATTTAAAATTATTAAAGCTTTGATATCTCAAAAAACTGATAAAGAAAGCTTAGGATGAAAAATGGATTTCATTAATAAAAAAGAAAAATAAAAAATAATATATATAATTGAAATTAAAGCACGAGAAATATCAGAGTATTTCTCCACATTTTGTGGATGGTAAACTGAGTAAATCATCAAACTGTCAGCATTGATTATGGGGCCTCACCTCAAAGGAATTGAAGAGAGTCTAATGTGATTAGCAACAACTAAGAAAATAATATCAAAGAACTTTATGTATGGTTCTAGACCACTTGAGCTAACCCTAAGGCTTGAGATTTTTATATATTATATTTATAATAGTAAAATTATTTATTAAAAAATATAAATTATTTTATTTATATGAATTTTAAAATGCCTTTATTTTAATTTCTTAAAATAATCTATCAATATTGTTGAAGTAAAATACTTATATTTATATAAATGAATTTAATTGTTAAAGATAAAGTCTTGTAATCAATTGCCTCAACAAAACACAAGTCTGCAAAAACATCTTTCTTGTGCATATTTAGGAAGAAACTATGTGGGTCATAAACTCTTTTAATCTTTTTTCATGTTCACACATATAGGGAATGGACGGACGACCTCTTGAAAGAGGGACTGGATATAGATCAAGGCCTGTAGGGGATAAATGAGCAGTGAAAAGGAAATGATTTTGAGTTCTATCACAGGCCTTACATGGACAATGATTTTGAGACAGAAAGGACATAAAATATGCAGGATCCAAAATATAAAGGTTTTTTTTTCAATTTATGAGTTTTTCCTTACAAGGTGGAACTCTAATTTTTCCTTACAATTAACATAGCAAATGTTTGGTTTATTTTTTTGGACAAATAGTTTGGATATTAGCTTAAAGAGATGTTTTTTAGCTCACACAACAGTTTTTGCAAATTGAATTCACACACGGTGTGTATATACAAAATTTAATTTTCTGTCATTTCTCAAATGAGTGATATTATGATTTTTTCCTTTGGAAAAAAAATTGTTCAATATATAATTAAGTTCATTTCTATAGTTTCTTTATTAGCTTAATATATTACATTTTTCACTAAATCGTTAAAGTAGTATGGTTATTTTCAAATGGTCTTAGTTCAAATGGTTTGGTGAACAATCTGTTTCTCTAGCTGCAGGTTCAAGTCTTCAGAGACTTGTTAAAATTGAATAGTAAAATTGAGCAATTAAAGTTGTGATTTATAATGAGAAATAATGGGTGAATTTTGTAATTTAAAGTTATGATTTATAATCATAAATAATGGGTGTTAATGGGGTTATCTCGAATGGTTGTTATCTTCCCCACCTAGATTGAATAGTAAAATTGAGCAATTAAAGTTGTGATTTATAATGAGAAATAATGGGTGAGTTTTGTAATTTAAAGTTATGATATATAATCATAAACAATGGGTGTTAATGGGGGTTATCTCAATTGGTTGGGTGGAATGGTTGTTATCTTCCCACCTAGGTTCAAATACTTGCTAGTGACATGATGAGTTATAATATTGTTGTAATGGATTTGAGCCTATGAATATTGTCATATTGGCTTTGAGCTTAGTGAAATTTTAAGTGAGTATACTTATAGGGTGGGCTACTACTAGTAACCTCACTTTGACTTCATCATTATAATATAAAACAATTTTCTTCAAACTTCTAAGTTATGAGGAAATTTTGTTTAAAGAGATACGAACATAATATAGAAATGTGTAGCACATCAAATTAACAAGGATTTTCTTTCCTGTGAAGAATAAGATAGGGTATCTTGATGTCAATTGCGGACTCCAAAATATTTTGGAAATGTAACGACAATGAGCATATTTAATTAATTTGACTTTGCTCATATCTATCATATTTTTGAAATATTCTAAATCTACAATCCAATTATGCTTACGCAATAAGAGACATGGTCACCTTCAATGGGTCACCTTCAATGAATGAATTTTGTAATTAATGTTAAGGGAATATAGTTGTTTTAAAGGTTGAAAAATCACTTCATCGATCTAGAGGTAAGTTTCATTAGAATATAAAACAATGTTCTTTAAATCTATAAGTTGTGAAGATTTTTATTTTTTTTTAAAGATATGGAAATAAGATAAAAATGTGCACTGGGTTAAATTGATAAGGAATTTCTTTCCTATCAAGAATAATATAGGTCATCCTTATGTCAATTGTAGAATTTGAATTATTTCGTACATTTGATGAACATGAACGAAGTCAACAATTTGGCTTTGCTTATATTGGTTAGATTTCTTGAATATTTCGTCAGATTTTTAGAATTTTTCAAAATTTAACAATTAAGTTATGCTCAAGTAATAAGATATATGGTAACCTTCAAAAAAGTTACTAGTCTCACTTTTCTATTAGGAATAAAACTTTATGAGGAAAAGACTATTATGGAGCTAAGGCATATTTCTAGGAATTTAGATTATATGTTTTTGGAATAATGAAGATTATATAGAGGGTTGGAGCCGGAGAGAGCCGAAACTTGCTGCGAAGGGGCCGCCATCGTAGCCAACCAGGTATGTTTCTTGTCCATTGCCGCCAATCACGGGCTGCCATGAGTTTTTTCCTGGTCCCGCTTTTTTCGGGTTAGCTTCCCTACCAACCTTTGTCTGCATCCGAGGTTCACGATGTGCCTTTTACTAGCTCTCATACACAACATGCTCTTGTCTTGATGCCACGTTTAGCTCCATATCTTCATGAACTTTCTCTTTAAAACCTGCTCTTCTCTTCAGTATTCAGTTTTCTTTTGCATCGCTCCCTGTTGACAGGGCGCAGGGCTCCTCCTTGTGCCTCAGTTTTTACGCTCCCTCTGTGTCTCCTCTGGACTCAGCTCCATTTTCTGTTGATGGTTGGCTCCTTCAGCGTCGCGGGCTTTCTCTCCGGCTCAGGTAATTTTTTCTGTTTATATCTTCACATTATTAAATATCTCTTTAGTTTATGCTTTCATCGTCTTGCATTTCTGGGATGGTTTTCGATCTGTTATTAGTTTCATAAGTTATGATTCATGTTATCCTGTTATTAGGCATTAATACCGGGTGACTCTCCTGGATTATGGTTCTCCATTCCCACTCGGCTTCGTTTACAAGGGACGGTCCCATTCAAGTATGGTTCTTCTTTATATCTAAGATCTTCAGACTTCTGAACTATATGTTCATTATCTTTGTGGCTCTCCTCCTTGCCTATGTGGTTGGGAGTCTATGGGCAGGATAGCTGATGTTCTATGCTGGAATTAACTATCTGTTCTGTTCATGGTCGATGAATTCCAGTTAACTATTTCCTCAGGAATCATGTGTATCTCTCTCCTTAGGTTTTTAAAGTCCCGTTTTTTTATCTATAGTCCATGCTCGGATTTACGTCTCAAAATCGGTCAATGGTGGTGTATTTTCCAAGTATATTGCTGCTGTTTTGATTGCCGTCCCCAGCCTTCGGCATAGTAGGTGTTAGTTGAGCTTGGCTTTCATCTCTCTCCTCCCTGGTTTTCTCGTCTGCATTTTCAGCTTTTTTCCGGTATCTATCCCGGATTTTAGGTTTGAATTTCTCCGGCGATAAAGATATTTAATTCATTTTGGGTATCCCAATGGCGTGATTTCATCAGCTTCTGCTTCCAAGTCTTTTTGCCGGCAACTCACTTTATGTGAATGGTTTTTTCGGGCTACTCTTTCTGTACCCGAGGGTCCTAGTTATCCTTTTGTTCTCGTAAATAATAGTAGTTTTTTCTGATCCTTCTCTGGGCGTATCTATGTCTCTAATGACATATCTTATTTTAGCATCTTTTTCTGTACCAGCCCTCTCTCTTCTGTCAGGTACGAACCTTCCATCCAGGTATTTTGTTGACTGACTCATTTCTTCTTTGGGATTTGCTCTCTCTCGTTCACCGATTTTTGACCTTCTGGGGCCTTCCATTGTCTTTTTCCTCTATCATGTCGGACGGGGATGACTCCTCTGACACTCGGGCTATCATTAATGCCACCATTGAAGCAGAACGGGCCCACGGTGCCTCTTACAGCTGGCGTGCCACCGTGGAGGATATGTTTCTATCTGGAAATGCCACTCAGTCTCCCCTTGAGGATGGGATCCGCTCCCCACTGTCAACGGGCATGCCAAGTAGCACTAAAGGCATCTTCCCAGAACATGAAAAGCCTTATAACTCTCACTGCCACCCCATTAAAACAAGTCCTCCCCCGAAGGCGGTCACCGTTAACAGTGTCTTCCTTGTGGAGAGAATTGACAGCTTACAAAAGTTAGCTCTATTCGGGAAATGGCATTTACCGCACATGAAGGAACCGGATATGAGGAATTGGCTGTCGGAAAAATGGTCCCCTATTATAGGCTACACCCCCATTATCTCGCGTCTTATGAAGGACTGGTATTCCTTTCACTTCCTCAAAGTGTCGGATTTGGAGAACATTCTTTGTAAACCATGGGTAGCTGGCAGAAGCTTCCTATCATTGTTTAAGTGGTACATAGGATTCGATCCTTTAAAGAACACGCCTTCAAATTGTATGATCTGGGCCAAGTTGCCGAACCTGCCTTTGGAACTTTGGTCTTCTCAGACTCTCTCAGAAATAGGGAACTCGATTGGGAAGTTTATTTATGTTGATCCATGGTGCAAGGGTGAAAGGGGTAAGAGGGTAGCATGGATTCTCATTGAGAAGCCTTTCAAAGGTGCATACCTAGAATACATCGATATCAATTGGGATGGTATGCAGATAAGGCAGAGAATAGACTTCTGGGGCATCCCGTTCCGATGCTCTCGTTGCCATAGGACATGACATCTCATCAAGGACTGCAAGTTTCGCATCAGCAGAAGGCATAATAAATCTCCTTTCATAAAAAAATGGCCTCGGGGGTCTGCTTCTTTCTCTGCGGACCATGGTATCCAGATTTCCTCCCCGACCATCCAGTTGTAGCTCCCTCTAAGGTTTTTGTTTTTCCCAGTGTTTCTCCCCATCACCTTTCCGAGGCGGCTCCCGTTTCTCCCATTCCTGAACCTTTTATGGAGAACTCCGTCCCCTCCCCTCCTGCCATGAATCAAAGGGATTTCACGGTTGGCTCACATACCATACAGATATCTTCCTCTCCATCCTCCCCGACCCGTCCTTTGCCATATCATCCGAATATGTCCAAGAAAGGAAAAGAACCGGCAGAAGCGCCCACCCCATTTAACTCTCCATCTGACTCGCCTATCAATAACCCCGAGAGTGACATCGACCTTTTAATTCAAAGGAACCCATTAGAGTTTGAACCAATCACCATTCACAAGCCATCCCGGCCTTTTCCCCTCTCTATCAGTCCAAATTCTGCCAAGAACATTACAGTTAGGAAGAAAAAAAAGGGTGACAACAGACACTTCAGAGGCAGATCGATTGCCACTGATTTTGGTATTACTAATCTCTCATTGGTGGAAGTTCCTATTCTGGATTCTGAAGCCCCACAACCTCTTAGAGCAAGCTTGGCTGGCGAATCCTCTCGATGACCTTTCTCATCTCATTGAATATTCGGGGACTGGGCGCCCTCCATAAATTTCTGGCGCTTAAAAAATTCTTCTTTCAGGCTGGTCCAAAAATTGTATTTATTCAAGAAACCATGCATTCCAACAGGGTGTCAATAGCTTTCTTCAAGAAAATGTTCCTGACTTGGTTCATGGTTGCTACTGGGGCAAATGATTTATCTGGCGGTCTCGCTGTCCTTTGGGATCCCGCATGGATTAAAGAAAAAGCTTTCAAATGCTGTGCCAGGATCATGATTTCGGCAATGGTCAGAGGACAAGCTCACTTGTTAAATCTCCTTAATGTCTATGCCCCATGTAGGAACAGGTCCCCTTTTTGGGACAGGCTGTTTGCATCTGATATTTTAGACACCGACTCTCTGTTTTTAGCTGGGGACCTTAATGTTACTCTTTGTCCTGACGAATGTTGGGGTATATGTAGGAAGAAGGATCCTCTGTCTGATAAGATTAGAATGGAGCTCCTTAGCAAGAATATAGTGGATGTTATTCCTGAACATATGAAGCCTACGTGGGAAAATGGCAGATCGGGGTCGGCATATATCGCCAAGAGGATTGACTGCTTTCTAATCAAAGCAAATGTGATCGAAAAATGGGGCATGCCATTTTCCTCCATTGAAAATGAGTTCATGTCCAACCACAAGCCCATTATTCTCGAATGGAGAGCATTACATATCAGAAGGGAATACTATTTTAAATTCAACAGGATCTTTCTGGAGGACAAATCCTTCAATGATGTAATAACTAAAAAATGGATGGAGTTGAAGGGGTCAGAAGCGGCGGCCTTCTTTACCTTTCGAGAAAAAATTCAATGCCTTAAAAAGACTTCTAAAGAATGGTAGCATTTGATGATTAAACAGGATAAACAAGAGCTTACAAACATCCAAAAGGATTTGGATGCCATCACATCGTCCTCCTTCCATGATATGTCTTTCGGAAAAAAGAACCTCATCGGGACTCTGGAAAAAAGGAAGCAAAACCTCCTCATTAAAGAAGAGGCTTTATGGAGGCTCAAAAGTAGAGCGCTGTGGCTTAAGGAAGGGGATCGCAACACCAATTTTTTTCACAACTTCGAAAATGCCAGGAGGAGGATGAATTCGATTTGGAAGATAGGGACGGAAAGGGCGGTTTTCTTTACTCACAGGAGGAAATCTCTAATGAAGCTGCTCAGTTTTTTCAGGTACAGTATAAAAGGAATCAAAGTAATGCAATTTATATGTTCTGGGCTGCCGAACATACGCCTGAAATGTTTGATGAATCATCCTATGAAAACTTCATCAAACCTGTCACAGAGGAAGAGCTCCTAGCTGCCATGAAAGCATCTAAAAAGGACAAGAGCCCAGGACCCGATGGCTGGCCCATCGAATTCTTTTTACATTTCTATGATCTGTTCAAGGTGGACCTTTTGCATATGGTGGAGGCATCACGCATGTCCGGAAATATTCACTCTGCTCTATCTTCCACTCTTATTGCACTTATTCCTAAAAAGAAAAATTCTGCGTCCTTTCTGGATTACAGACCGATTGCCCTCTGTAATTCCCTGTTCAAAATTATCACCAAGATCATTGCGGAAAGGTTGAAGCCGGTGTTTAACCTCTACATAACCAGAGAACAACACACATTTTTGAAGGATCGAAATATCTGGGATGCAGTGGCACTGACTCAAGAATGTCTCTTCTCTCTCCGGACCAACAATATCAAGGCGGCCATTCTTAAGATTGACCTGAAAAAATCCTACAACTGTGTGGATTGGGGTCTCCTCAAGATTTTGCTTGCGAAAATTGGTTTAAGAACAAAAGGAATAGAATGGATCATGGCGTGTGTTGAAAATATCAACTTCTCGGTCATCATCATGGTACCCCATCTCCTTTCTTCAAAGCTGAGCGAGGTCTTCGTTAGGGATGCCCCCTCTCACCATTGCTCTTCATTTTGGTCATGAACACATTAAGAATTCATCTCAAGAAAGCAACTTCGGGGTTCAGTTTCAGGCCGATCAAGATTTGCAATGATTTTTTCTTATCCCACAATCTCTTTGTGGACGACATCCTCGTCTTTGCTATGCTATGCAAGGCTTCCTGGCAGTGTCTCTTTAACATTATTAACAGGTTCCAGTCCGCCTCAGGCATTTGTATAAACAATGAAAAATCTAAACTCTATCATAATGAGACTAACTCGGAAATGGTTTCTTGGATTGCCTCTCTCTTTGGTATTGAAGCTGTGTCAATTGATTATGGGATCAAATATCTTGGTTTCACACTTAAGCCGACGGGGAACAAGAAAGGGGACTGGTCATGGCTCCTGGACCGCTTTTATAAAAGAATTTCTGGTTGGGAGACAAGGCTCCTCTCCTTGGCGGGACGGTTTATATTAGTTCAGGCAATTTTGTCACAGCTGGCGATTTACTGGGCGCATTTATTTTTCCTCCCTGCTCCTGTCATCAATAAAATGAAAACTTTTGCAGCAAATTTCCTGTGGGGAGGAAAAACCACCCAAAAAAAATTTCACCTGGTTAAGATGGATTCTATTGCAAAGTCAAAAAAATCAGGAGGATGGGGCTCACTGGACATGAGGACGATGGGAAATGCTCTCCTATGCAAATCTCTCCTCCGGGGTATTTATGGAAATGGCCCTTGGAGCAAATTTATCAACAGAAAATATCTTAAGGGCAAAAGCATCGAATTATGGTATAAAAGGAACTCTTTGGGGATCAAAAGAGGTTCCGCCATCTGGCTTAGCCTCCGTAAAAATCAACCTTTCATTATGAGGAACTTTCGATGGAAGATTTTCTCTGGTACAAACATTTTCATTGGTTTTGACTACATACAAGACGGAATGACATCCCATATGCCGCCATATCTGGTCGCATACTTCCACAAGAGAGGCATTTTCACATGGGACAAAATTATCAAATCCTGGTCTAACAATACACCGGTTTGGAAGGAAGCAGCGGATCTCTCAATGCCCCCACATTTCCGGCCTATGTGGAATTTTGCTCGCCAATATTTACAGGGACTAGCTATAAGAAGATCGGGGACAAAAGATGTATTGGCATGGAATTTGCCACGTGCTCCATCACTTGTTCATGTAAAGGAAATCTATGCTGCACTTTCCTATAAGCCAGCTCACTCAGACCAACAGATTTTCCCATTCTCACTTTGGAAAGTTGCATGTCCTCTTAAGATGGTACTCTTTTCATGGCTCCTTTTCCGGAACAGGAATCTTACGTGGGAGGTGTTACAGAAGAAAGGTTGGCAAGGTCCCCGGACGTTGCGCCTTATGTTTGTCAGTTGAAGAGACAAACTACCATATGCTCTTTCACTGTCAAGCCTCTCAGCAAATCTGGTATGAACTCTCTTTATCCTTGGATTTTCCTTACCTTGGTTTTTCCTCTGTACAGGACGGTTTTTTCTGGTGGTGTGCTCAGACAGACTCTCGGCACACTTTGTTTCTCTTGGTCTGTTGGACCATCTGGAAGTGGAGGAATGACTCCATCTTTAACAGCTCACGGAGGCCCATTTCTTCCATTTTGCTCAGCATCAAGGCTTTCCACGATTATCTGGGAAATTAGGCTTCCATTTTTTTCAATGATGCGCAAAGACATCTGGAATATTATTTTTTTAAAACATACTGCTTTCATTGTAATATCCTATGTTCATCTCTGCCTATATGGTACTGCACTACAACCTATCTGTGATTTGTTTTGACTTGTTCTCTATGCATCTATGGCAATGGACTACATCATGCTACAATTTTCTATGATCTGAACCATACCATGTCAGATTTTGGTTTAAGATTTTATAAACCGTTTATATGTAAATTGATATTTTCATCAATATAAAAACATGATTTTTCTTCTGAAGAAGATTATATAGAGGGTTAACTATTTCGATAACATTGTTTGAGCAGGAAAACTATTTCGACCAATATTATTTAAGAAAGAAAATACAATCTAAATTATAGATTTTGAATTTTTTAAAATCTATTTCAGGATTACAACATAATCATCATCAATTATTTGGTAATTTGGGATGATTTTAGTCCATCAACGCTTATAGATCCTCCTCGAGGAGCTAAATTATTATTATATATTTACACCTATCGACTTAAATATAATGTTTTTTTTGTGTAATAATAAGGGAAATTTGGAAAACAAGTGTTTATTATATAAGTTCAAAGGTAAGTGCGAAGTGGATGAGTTTAAATATTCATTATAATGTTTTTTTATTTGAATTATATTTAACTAGAGTTTTATCCAAAATGTAATAATTAATTAAATTGAGTACATCTGTTAATTGTAATAGTTACATACATTTAATTAATATGTTGTATTGTATGTTTTATTTTTGTATAAAGTAAAGGTGTATGCGAGTATTTATTTTTTATTTTTTTTTAAATAAAAAATGTTTATTTCCTTAATATCTCTCCACCCTTGGGACGGAAGCCTGGTGATCAATGCAGAGCATTAAATCCACCTTCAATGGCATTCATTGCCATTCTTTCTACCCAAGCTACCAAGCTTTATCGGGAAGTGCCGCCAGAATGTTTAGGAATTGTGATTTCAGGGTCATTCGCCTGTCTGAGCAGGCCGAGAATTTAGGCTCTGAACTGCAGAGGAATGTAGGTTTAAGGGTAGAAAGTAGGAGTGTCAGGGTAGTGCTTTTGAGTTTCAGAGGTTCGGCTCAGAGACTTAGCTGGCCTCCTCTGTCCCCTTTCACTTCTGAGAAATATTACTGGAGGTCTGTGTTTAAATTTGGCAGAGTTAATATGCCGATTCGGGGTCATGCTTCCCCGCACAGGGGAAAGAAACATGGAGGTAGGGATGTTCATAGCCCATGCAGAGTTTCCCCGCTGACAGTAGCTTCGCCCAGCTCCCCGGGCTATGAAGATTTAGACTCAGACACGGACAATTCGGTCCAGATGGTAACTTTTCGTTACATCCGGCGCACTAATCGACCGATTGTCTCTGCTCTCATCACTGTTGTCTTCACAGAGGAAGAAGACATCGAGGGTAAGGGAATTCTAGAAATGCCGGAGCAAAGCTCCAACAAAAGCCCTCAGGGTAGCAGTCAGGAGGACAGCTCCTATCAGCCTTCCACTCAGAGCCATCCTGTTGAAGACAGTACTGGCATTCATGACAAAGAACAGAATGAAGCCTTAAGAGAAATTTGCGGCGTAATCGACCCGGAAATTTCAAGCCCCAAGGCTAAGAATTTACCTGAAGAAGAAAAGCCGCCTGAGCGTTTCTTTGGTGCCAGGCTTTACCCTGTTCTCCCTCCGGGTTATCTGCGTTTTGAGGATATTCCTTGCGGCGTGGAGGTCGATTTTCTGCCTGACCCTGAGCGTGAGGCAGAGGAGTGGGAAGCTGAGCAGGAGGCCGCTAAGCTGAAGGCCGAGGAAGACAAGATGGCGGAAGAAACTGGTACAGGGTAAGGTCATGGCCTTCGAGTCTGGCTTTTTTGGTTTTTGCTCTTGGTGTGTTAACCTGCGGTGGTCGTCTCGGCCCTGGTTTTTGGATGCGGGTGTATCTGCACTAGTTCTCCTTCTGCTATGCTGCCACCTTTGACCAGCATGATCCTGGCTCTTGGACGAGTGTCGTCCGCCACCTTTGCTCTTTCGGTGCCACCTTCGCTCTGTCGGTTGCGGGACGCGTGTCCTCTCTCCCCGGTTCCACTTTGTTTATTTCTGTTGTGTCCAGTCAGCAAGTTCCTTACATGGTCAGCAAGTTTTTGTATGTCCAGTCAGCAAGTTTTTTTATATGTCCAGTCAGCATGTTTTTGTATGAACAGAAGCAGTGTTAGTTTTAGACATTTACAGGTTTTATTATCTTTTTCTATTGACTGTAAATGGTCTGTTAGATACAGAAAAATGTCAATGTTCTCACCAGTAATGGTCTGTATCTCTTGTCAGAGAGCTGTCCATGCGCTCTCAGAGGTTTCGACCTCTTGTACATACTCTTCTTTTTTATTTTAATACAAATAGTTTAGTCTTTTGCCCAGAAAAAAAAATATATATTATAAATATAAAATATAAATAATAATATAATATATATTAAAAATATCTCTCCACTCTACTTTCATAATTTTGAGGGTAAGGATGAGGATGGGTGGGAGGAGTTAAAGGTTTTTATAATATCTCTCTTATCTCATTCTCACCCTCATAATTATGGATGATGGGGAGAGGGTGGGAATAGTGGAAGATATTAATATTTACCTCTGATCCCACCCTCATTCTCATAATTATGGGGGACTCTCATAATTATGGGGATGAGGGATATTAATAAAATATTAGTAGAGACTGGGAGAATATATTAGGGAAATCTTATTATTGGGGTGGTGGTGAGCAGATATCAAACAAATATTAGTAAGGAGTGGGGGTGGATACTAGGGAATATCAATAAGATTTCCCTAACTTTTCCATCCACTGCTCACCCCCAATATTTTCTTATATATTTCCCCACCTTCACCTCCATCCTCACCCCCACCCCTAATCTTTTAAAAGTATAAAGGGTAAAAAATCATTTTTAAAGTCTTTTGAATAGAAAGATTGAAAAGGATTCAATATCCCATTAGTAATTACTCTTTCAAGTAAGAGCTGGTGGTTTTGTGAAGAGAAGAAAGAAGTGGGTTGTGTTGATAGTGTTGATCAATGTTATGTGCTCATAAAATAATGAACTTATCTCAATTGTTAATAAAAATAACACTAAAAATTAGCCAAGAAAAAGAGGTTAATAATAGAGGATAAAGGATTGGAGGGTAGGATTGGTTTGGATCCAAATGGAAGTCATATGAGACTTGGTATACAATCTTATATTTAACATGTAATGAAGCAATTAGACAAAAAGGTTTATCTAGTAAACATGTTATTATTCAATGGGGCCTTAGAGAAAGCAAAGGTTACTCTAAGGGTTATAAATGTTTATGCCTTCCTATTACATAAGGGGCCTAGGGTATGCCCATAAGAAAAACTCCTTTAAGTGTTTGGCTTTGAAAAATAATCCATAGATTATGTTGATTCAAGAGATGATCCTTGAGAACATCAGGGAAAAAGATATTTTACTAGTTATATTTCCTTGGTGGAGTTTTAAAGCTTTAATTTTGAGGGTAGATCAAGAGGCTTAGCGATAAGTTGGTGATAAGACTCTATAGGTCCCAAATTGTTCGTTTTTTCTTTTTTTTTTGTAAGTAAGCATTTGTATTGAGAAACAAAAAATATTGTACAAAAGGGCTGCCCGGGCTAACTAGAGCCCTCGGCATAGCAGAGAACAAGACATCTTGACCAAAAGACCTCCTACTGAACCCCAAAGAAACAGGGCAGCCAACAAGGATGAACAATCCACCTCGGCTCTGAGGAGTAGACAGGAAGAGAGTGATGTGCTAGAAGCTGACAGAAAATGCTAGGAGGCAAGAGCATTACTGGGGATTCAACCCAGCTTGAGTGGGATCCTCAGTACGACCCTTTTTACCTTTCTTCTTACCAACTTTGACCCATCCAAATTGATCCTGAATGGATGGCAGGACTTGCAGACTACGCTGGGCGGACGGGGAGATCTCCTTGTCTGAGTCCGAAGGAGAGGTCTCATGAGTTCGTTTCTGCGAGAGAGGAGGGGCCATGGACTCCACATGATCTGTTGAGGGTGGGTCCTGTGCGAGCGAATCTTCCATCCCGTCCTCATTCTCTTCCTCTTCACCAGAACTGGAACTAAAATCATCCATGGGAGGCGGGTCACAAGCCTTCCATCTTTTGGATTTCGGCTTGGGAGCAACCTTCTTCTTTTGAGCTGGAATCGTTGGGCAAGATCGATGAAGGTGCCCAGTGAGATGGCAATGTCTGCAGCGGAACGCTGTGTTCTCGTAATCTAGTGTCTGAGTCCAGTGGAAGTCTCCGATTTTCAGAATGATCTGATCAGGTAATCATTTGCTCATGTAAATTGTTCGTTTTTTCATTGTGCTAGTTGTATGGAGCTATTTTTTGAGTATGTTGGAAGTTGGTAGTAGTTGTTTTCATTGATGTCAAGTTCAAGGGGATATTGTTAATATTTTCATGCACAATGCTTATGATGTTATTGATGTTTTGGTTGGTTCCATTAATAATGTGCTAAGCTTATGATGAATAGGTTATTTGTTGAATAATATATATTTGAATGAATTTTGTTTACATTACTTGAAATCACATCAAAAGTGCTTCAATGGATAGCCCTCTCAAAGAGTTTTCCAACGGCATACTTCACTTAGCCTAACTCCTAAGCGATAAGGAGAAATCAAGCATTAAAGTTCAACATGGTTTCAAAGGTATATGGTTTTTACTAAGGTTATTTTGGCTCCTGTTGACAACAATGAACTAAAACAGAGAACCCTTCACCCACAAATGTGAGTGGAAGAGACGCTTCACTCCTCTAAATCTTCAGGCTCAATCTTCTGGATCTTGGTGGTGGTAATGGTGGCAGTGGGCTCCGCATCAATAATCTGCTTCCCTTTGTCGTTTCCCTTGTTGTGTTCTGACTCAGAGTCGGAACATGCATCTAATTCGGAAGCCTTTAGCTCAGCCACCAGTGACTGCTTGGCTTGACACTTCACTTGTGTTGTTAGTGGGGCTCTTATGGAACTCACACCATTTTCCTATGTTCTTCTTTGTCTTTGTGGTGTTGTTCTTTACTTGCAACTTCAACGAGATGTCATGGGTCCCATGCCTTGGCTTTTTCCTTTGTTCTACTGTTTGGGGGTGCCTTTCCCTTGCTTCGAATTCTCAGATCCAAACTCTCGCTTCTTCTATTTAAATTTATGCTCAATCTTGGCAGCATATCGATAGGCGACACCAAGTGAGGAGATGTCCGGGAACTCCATCTCATCCTGGATGTAATTGTGTAGAGAGTTGCGGTACTTGAGCACCAAATTCCACTTAGAATCCTTGATAGCCAACTTCGTACGAAGGGCATGAAAAAATATTTATGAACTCTGGCACGTCTTGGTCCCTTTCTGCCGCAACATGGTCCAATTCATGTATTTATCTTCATAGCTCCCGATAGGGTAATATTGTTCCTTGATGATGTCTCATAAATAATTCCAAGTGGGTGTGACTGAAAATAGTGAGGGTTCTCTCATCCTTCTATTCATAGTAGGTTCCCCACCTATCCTTAACATGGGGGGTGGCTTTGAAGGGTGCAAAAGTAATATTTTCCCGATTGGAAAAATCATGAACTGAAAAATATCTTTCCAACAAATTTAACCATCTATCGACAATGTTTGCATCTATCTGACCTTCAAATATGGGAATTTCAATACCTTAAAGGGAGTGGCACCTCCAGAGTGGTTGCTAGATGAAGATGCGTCACCTATGGGTAGTCGCCGAAGGATCTGGGAAAAGTCGTCCATCATCACGTTCTTGTGTCGCTCGAGGGCTTATTTGAGCAATATTTTGAAAGGATCTCCTGCTCTATCATCTTTATTTTCTTTTTCCATGGGAGGTCATTGGGGTTTGCGAGGTTGTTCTTGCAAAGCTTCAACCAGTTCGAGCCCTAACTCCTTATACATTGGCCTCATTGGGGACATTCAAAGAAAAATAAAGAAAGTGTAGACCGCTCTGATACCACTAATCCGAACTTATGCAAGAATGCAAAAAAACATAGATATAAACATAAATACAGATATGCAACATAAATAAAAATGCATTTCATTAACATCAAAGAACTTAAATATGCTTACATACATAATGGTAATAAACTAGCTCAGGTGATGGTAGCTTATCTCTGAGAAGAGATATGGCAGATACATGCCTCTAAATTGTATTACAATGAGGATTAAGGGAATTTTTATTACTGAACAACAAAGGGAAACTCTAAAAAACCAAAAACCTAACCTTAGGAGATGGAACACCAAGAGTTTGTGGGCCCCATTGTGGTTAGTTGGGTAGCGAACTTCCTGGGGTCGTAACTTGGCCATATGATTTCTATTTGGCACGTATGATACATCATTAGAAATATCTTTCTGAGTACTACAAGAATTGTGATAGTCCCATGCTTGGGCTTATGGTGGACCTAAAAAAAATGTTGTTTAGGGGGTCAAAACAGCTCTGGAAGTTCAAGACCTGAAAAATTGCTAAAAATAGTAAATGTTGCTATAATCAAGGAAACTGATGAAACCGACCAGGGCTCTTGGTGGAATAGGTGAGTGGCCACCAATATCCATCGAGATATTTTCTTCCACCATGTTTACTTTCCTATTATTAACCTCCAAATGATTTTTGCTCCCAAAGCTAAATTCATCAATCTTGGTTATCGGATGGCTATCCCTCCTTTGTTATAAGGTGTTATTACTTTTTTCCAACTTATTGAACTAAACTTTTTTATTTACGTTATGCATCCCTACCATAGTAATTTCCTCATGCTTAACTCTATTTGCTTTTGAATCCCTGCAGGAGCCTGCACAATTGTATAATGGTATAAGGGGAAGGTTGATATAACTGATTTAATTAAAATTATATTGTCTGCCAGATTGAGCCATTACTTTCCCCATTGCTGAAATTTTGTCTTAATTTTGTATATAGCCTATGTCCAAACCTCTGCTTTCATTAGACATTTGGATATTGGCATTCCCAAATATTTAAAATGTGTCCAATCTATTTTGTAAGGGATTTCAAAAATTGGGGATATGTGTTGGAGTGTTCTAGGAGGAGTATTCCAACCATATATGTTGCTCTTTAACTTCTTAAGTAGTACTTCTGAAGCTTCTAGAAATTGATCCATAATGGATTTCAACCTTCTAGCAATAGTACAAGAAGCACCTCCTATAAATAAAGTGTCATCGAAAAATTAGGAGTGATTCATGCTTTTAATTCCTCTGCTACATTGGATTCCAGTAAGGAGCCTAATTTTCCTATCTTGCTCAAGTTCCTACTAAGGGATTCAACAATTATAATGTAGAGGAATGGAGAGATATGAAAACCTTTCCTAAGCCCCTTAGTTCTTTTTAAGAAGAGCCCTGGCCTTCCATTGATTAAAGGGGTTATCCAGGGCATATGGATACAAACTTTAATGAGGTTAATGAAGTCCCTGGCGAAGCCTAATTTGTCTAGGATGACAAAAAAGAAAAAGTGTCTAACCCTATCCAAAGCATTTTCCATGTCTAACTTTAGGATGAATCCGTGATCTTCTCGGGATAGGCTAGATGTATGGCTTCCTGGACTAAAAGGATATTATCTACAATTTGTCAATTGGGAACAAAAACACCTTGGTTTTATGAGATCAGGTGAGAGAGGAGGGTTTTGAGACATTTAGCCAGTATCTTGGTTATGATTTTGTAAGAGGTATTGCACAAAGAGATAGGTCTAAAATGATTCAAGGAGGTTGGTCTTGTTTCTTTTGGAA
This sequence comes from Pinus taeda, assembly GCA_000404065.3. Taxonomy (NCBI): domain Eukaryota; kingdom Viridiplantae; phylum Streptophyta; class Pinopsida; order Pinales; family Pinaceae; genus Pinus; species Pinus taeda. Next base: position 19,875 of record APFE030587348.1, on the reverse strand, counting down.
TAAGAGAAAGAAAGGTGGAGTTTCTGTTACCTCCTATTTTTTTCTTGCATTGAACCCATTGAATTGTCTTGAGAAGATATTTCTTGATGAGATCCCAGAATGTGTGATAGAAGGTTGTGGTGAATCCATCCATCCCTAGTTCTTTGTTAGGGTGAAGGTTCCATATCACTCTTTGCAACTCTTCTTCCTCCATTGGTTTGGTTAATGTTGCATTGGCTTCCTTTGAAACTAGTTTTGGGGTTATTCTTAAAAATTCCTCAAAATGGTTTCACTATGGCTCTGTTGTAGCAACCTTTTGAAATGTTGATGTGCCTCCTCTTTAATTTCATCTTACCCATAAATAGCTACATTTCCTTCTCCACTTATCACTTCTATATGATTCTTTATTCTTCATACTTTAGTTTGATTATGAAACAAGGTTGTATTCATGTTGCCAACTTGTATCCATAAGCTCCAGGATTTGATCCTCCAACTTTCCTCTTCTTTCCTATTTTTTTGGTATATATCCCAATATGGATCTTTTTCTTTGGTTTGCAATTATTTAGTGTCTTATTCATTTTCCAATTTCTCCTATATATGGTCCAGTTCTCTTTGTAGCTCAATTTTCTTATGCTTTGGTTCCTTGTATTAAGTTATGGCCCATTCTTTTAGTGCAATTCTAACCATCTTTAACTTGGATTCCCATATATACCCTTGCGATCCATTTATTCTCGCTTTCCATTTGGACTGCACCAATTTCCTAGCCTCTTCGATGGTGGACCATTGAGGATTGTAGCAGAGGTGAAGAGATCCCAAATTCGTGCTTTCACCGAAAGTCAGCGTGATAGGCTTGTGATCTAAAGCTGTTGTTGAAAGATTTTTTTATGAGACAGATTTTTCTCATGTAATGAGACTTGCGTGAATTAAAAAGCGATATAATATTTCCTTTATATTCATCGAACCTATTCTTTTGTTGCTCCAAGTGAATTTGTTGTTCTTCGAAGTAATATCCAATTGATTTTGTTCCTCTATTATATTTTCATGTTTGTCTCTACATGGGTCCAGGAGGAAAGAACTTCCTTATTTTTCTCCAACATTCATTACCAAGTTGTAGTCTCCTCCAACTATGAAACTTTGGTTTCCTTCTGTTGCTAACTAGTTTGCTAAGGATTGCCAACAAATTTCCTTGTCTTTATAATGTACTAGAGCGTAGGCATTGAATATTGTAATTCTCTTCACTGTATTTTTGTTTTGATCCAATGATGATCTTTGTGAACTCCATTGAGTTCGATTATTGTTTGATTTCACATAGTGTAGATTCCTCTTGATGCTCCTCTTGCACTTATTTTTACAGCTTCAAAAAAATTATTCTTTGGATTACTGACACTATTTCTTTCTCACTTATCTTGGTCTCCTAGAGTAGAAAGATTTCTGGAATTTCTAATCTCATGAGATCTTTAACTATGTTTGTTTTAGAGATATGCTCGATACCTCTACAATTCCAAGAGACCAGGTTGATTATTTACTTTGTGATGAGCGGCAAGGCCCTTACCTCTCCTTGCCTGGGTTTGCATGTCCTTGATTCCTGCTCCTCTATCTTTGTATGTATCCATTGGTTGTTGGATTCCCATTGCCGTATCGTTTTGTGTTGCTTCGTCTCAAATTTACTTGTTTGATTTTCTTCCGGATTTTTTGGGGTTCTCTGTAGGGGCTAATGTTTCCTTGGATTTATTTATGGTTATGAATCTTGCATAGGATATGGCTTGAGGGGTCAACAATGAGTAGGGAGGGGCAAATGGGGGTTGTAGGGAGGAATATCAAGAGGAGGGAGATTAGGAGATGAGGGGGAGGAGACAACATTGTATGGTTCTTGATCGTCCTGCTCAATCTCGCCATCTTCACGAGCTGCGATGAGATAAAGATTAGGGGTTGCAAAGGGTGAGAAAGGATTATTGACGAGAGATTGAGGGGCTCCAGATTGCAAAGGGACAATGGATTTAGAGGGGTGGACTTTAGATGGGATATATCATGAATGAGAAGGCTCTGCATGCTTAGATGATTTATTGGGGTTCCCGATATTTTTGCATCTCACTGTTTCCCATTGCACTTCTCGAGTTTCTATTGGTTCCTTTGCTACTCTTCTAGGACATCTATTTGCAAAATGACCATATTCATGACATACCTTAGATCTATGATAATTCTTAAATAATATTATTTATATTATATAAATTTCACATATCTATATATAAAATTATGGCATACTCTAACTTATAAACGAAATGACCTTTTTTCACAACATTTTTTTCTGGTTAATTTTAACAAAAATCTTGCAGATATTTTTAAAAACTTAAGTTTAAGTTGTTTAATTTGTAGAATTCGAGTGCCCCAAGGGTTTTTCAGGGTGTTAAATCCATTTATGCATTCAAAAATGTAATTTAAACAATAAAAAATCACATTATTGCTTGAAATTGTATAGCCAATGAAAAAGTTTATTTCGTCTATAAGTTAGACTACACCTAAAAGTATTCTCATTTTTTATTTTATTAAAACCTTATTTAATCTCTATGGAATATCCATTGAATATTTTTAGTAGTAGTGAGGATAGAGGGTTTAGATATATCTAAAGAGTAATTATAACATTTTTGCTTTTAGATTTAATTAAAAAAATGTTATAAAATTAAAATTAAAATAAAATATTTTGATTGTGTAATGAGTTATGTTTTTCTGGGTATATGGTATTGATAAGTCGTACTATTAGCCCATGGTATTGTACAAAGTCTATTTACAAATTAATAATCTCCATGGTGAAGTGGGGGGTGAATATCCATGGTTAATAATTAAAATTTTATTGTAAGAATTAAGCCATAGTATTGCCCCATGGTTATATTGTAGGAATTAAATTTTTATGTGCTTATTAACAAAATTTAAATATGGTAACAAACTCATTATTTTGATTTATATTGTAAAATGGAACTTAATTTATAGTTATTGTTTATATGTTATATATTTTAATGTGATATGTATATTATGATTTTCTTTTATCGAATTTTATTAATAAAAAAAAAATTACTATAATAAATTGAATTTTATTACTTTTACATTTCTATTATTAATTGAGTCAACATTTAAATGTTTACACTCATTTATTGGCACTATACATCTCCCCCGTATTGAACTCTATAATACTTTTAACCTTTTATTATTTTTTAATTTTTACATTCATTGAGCCAAGCTCTCCATTCTAGTATGAAAGAGATGTTTGTAATGTTCTCTCTTGTAAACATTTTGACTCTATCAAAATACATAAAAATTAAATGAAAAAAAATAAAATAAACTAGCAATTGCACCACATATTGCAATGAGAACACCATAAGGCAATAGTCTAGGAAAGAAAGAAGATGGAAGTCAAAATTCCATGCAATTTAAGAAATTATGCTCTATCAAATTTTTTTATAATATATATTTGATTTAAAACACTATTAACCCTAATTCCAAGGAAATCGAACCAGATAATTAACCCAATTACTCTTTTATGCAAATAAGTGTTTTTCAATGGTAATTATTATTGAAGTTTGATCATGGATTAATGATTTGTATAGATCAAATCAACAAGAGTATGAAAAACTTTTACAATGTTCAAGCTATTTTAAACTTTACAACTTTGTATATATAAAATTTCTAAAAATAAATATTTTATTTAGTTATTATATAGTTTTTTGGCAAAAGAATTTTGAAATAATTAACTCAATTATTCTACTCCATTTTTTTTTATAACCAAAACGGATATTTTTATTCATGGATGACCGAGGTCAAAGCAGATTTACATTTCTTGTTCTGTTCTCGGCTAATTCTACTGCTGAGAATAATCTATGAGAGAATTTGAATTCAATGCCATCCCTTCGAGCTTGAACAAGCTAAGAGCCATTGAGGATGCATTGAGGATTTCTATTACATAACAAACAACGCGCCTCTCTTCTTTTTCCAGGACCTGTGAATTAATATCGCCGCCCCTGTTTCTTTGCCAGAAGGAAGAAATTTCGAAGATAGTTTGAGAGCAGTGCTTAAGGAAGAACTATTCTGAAGCATTCAAACAATCACTGCGATCATCGAGCGTTTTCAAGACTCACAGGAATTTATAGTCAACAACCAGACTATTCAGATTAGCAATATACTCCGCAATTTTTGCATCCTCAGCATATAACATCAGCACTTACGAAGCAAACAAGCATGTTATCAACTGTGGAATTTGTTAATCAACTGTGTATACATCAACTGATACTTTTCTATCACCCTTTTATGTTGTCAATGGTTCTTTATTGCGAGGGAGACCACACCTTTGTTCTGTTATCAACACCTTTGTTTTGTTGTCATCACCGTTGCCATATTGTCACCATATTTGTTCTACAACCTGTTACTGTCTGCCAATTACATATTTCATTTCCACATACGAAACAAGCCACTGCTTTGTTACATAATCATGCCAACTGCATAATCCAAGAATCCGGCGACCCGACAAGGGAAAGAGGGTTGTTTCTTGAGCAGTGTGAGTTCGATTTCGACTGCGCACCTAACCTCTGTTTTTCAGGACCTGAGATTAACAACGCCTCCCCTGAATTGATGCAAGGAGGGAGTGACTAAGAACTGATTCTTGCAAGGAGGAAATAAGATCGAAGAGCTGATTACCTCCTGCTCTTTTCACAGCCCGGCAGACCTTAAACATTCCTTACAGACAGAGGCAGAAAGTCTCCTAACTCACAATTCTGATTAGGGGATGACAACCATTTTCGCCTCACCTGAGTTTATGCTTATCATACCTTTTTCCAGGTTGCATCCGATGTTTGCCAAAGAATCGGCTTCTGAGTTCAATTCTCTGAGAATATGGAAGATTTGGACTGAAGGGAATTCCTTCAAGAGTCTGTTCACTCTTAGAATCTGTTTGTTCAGAACAAGATCATTGAGCCTTTTGTTTTCCTTAAGGCGTTGATCAGCAATTCTGAGTCTCCGAACACTGCTATCTCCTTAGATTCTTTTCCCCTGGCGAGTTGACAGGCTTTCAAGAGGCTAAGGACTTCTGCCTGATTGTTAGTTTTTATTTCGAGGCCCCAACTGAAACACTCTTTGCTTCCATTCGGAAAGTAAATGATCCCCCCCACCCCTGACCTGCCTAGATTGCCTTTTGAGGCTCCATCAAAAAATATAGTGCATTTTCCTTGTAATTTCCACCACTTCTGGAAGCCTTCTGCATTGTCACGGATCTACCAATTTTCCTTGAGGGGAGGACGAGAGATAGATGAGGGGCTCATTGTGGGAGTGAAGTCGCCCAGCCATGCTCTTTCTTCATCTCTTAAGGTATTGTCTCTTGCACTGGACTGTCTCAATGTCTCTATTAGAAGATTCTTGGCTTTTTCTGCAACCTTTTCAGCTGATGTTTCTGTTTGGTTGAAGATATTTTCATTTTGGGAGAGCCACACTTTCCAGCATACATACTTCGGGACTGCAACCCAAACCTTGGACCAGAGAGACTTGGCGGCAATGCGGTGGGGATATCTGGCTTTCCAGGTCAAGAACATTTCTGAGATTGAACAGTTCGCTGGAGAACTAACGTTCAGACCGGCTAAGAAACTAGTCCAAGTCTTCTGAGCGAACTCACATTCGAGGAAAACATGAGCTGTAGTTTCCAGAGCTTTTTTACAAAACACGCATCGATGTGGACCAACGATGTTCCGTTTGCAAAGGTTCTCGCCAGTGAGAATTTTGATTTGAAACAAGGTCCAGAAGAAGAAGTTTATCTTCGGGATACTGAAGCACTCCCATATCTGCTTCCACACTCCTTCCGGGTGCGCTGAGTCTTTTTTTCCTTGCATTTGTAAATACCCTTGTTTAGCTGAGTAGACCCCTATTTGTCCCCAACCCCAAGAGTCTTCCTCATTCTTATGGACAGGGGCGAAGTCTGCAATTTCAACTATGAGAAAGTTTAGCTGTTCGATTAATTGCTCTAGAATGTTGGGCATATTCCAACACTTCCAATTGCCGTCTTCGTCCCATTCCACTATGTCCTCAATTTTTCTGATCCCTCTTGATCTTAACCAAGCTCTTATTCCTGCAATTTCATTTTTCTCTGAGAGGGGGGGATGACCCATGATTCGGTCTTTCCACAACCAAGTCGTTTTGCCATTGCCAGGTACTTTGTACAAATGCATTCTGAAGAATTCTAGCCCTCTACAACAGAGTCTCCACGCCAAAGTTCCTTTAGGAGAAGAGGCTGGGTTGAAGGTGGTGATCGATCTATTCCTTAGATATTTGTGAATAAAAATCTGACTAATTGGATGCTTTGCTCAGAGGTTATCTGCCACAGTATCTTACAGCCCATCGCTAAATTAGCTTGAAGAGGGTCTCTTATTTGCAGGCCGCCCTCCTTGATTGGGCGCTTTACCAATTCCCAGTTGACAAGATGGAATCGGTTATTGTTCCCCTTACCTCCGCTCCACATAAAATTCCGGATAAGGCAAGAGATTTGGTCTGCTATTTGCCTTGGAGCCAACAGCAGAGAAGATATCAATTATGAATTCAATTATTTATATTTATATTTGTTTTTCCTTTCCACAATATACAATATGAACAACTAAATATATATTTTACTAAAAACACATGATGTACATCAAATTTGTTACGATTATAACTAAAGACTACCAAACCTGAAAGCTATATAAGGTTTTGAATTATTCAAATGATTAATTTTTTGACAAATAAAAATGATAAGGTTGTACCATTATAAAGTAATAATAGTAGTAATATTTGAAAATAAATTTATATTGTATGTATCCATTGGTTGTTGGATTCCCATTGTCGTATTGTTTTGTGTTGCTTCGTCTCAAATTTACTTGTTTGATTTCCTTTCGGATTTTTTGGGGTTCTCTATAGGGGCTAATGTTTCCTTGGATTTATTTCTGGTTATGTATCTTGCATAGGATATGGCTTGAGGGGTCAACAATGAGCAGGGAGGGGCAAATGGGGGTTGTAGGGAGGAATATCAAGAGGAGGAAGATTAGGAGATGAGGGGGAGGAGGCAACATTGTGTAGTTCTTGATCGTCCTGCTCGATCTCGCCATCTTCACGAGCTGCGATGAGATAAAGATTAGGGGTTGCAAAGGGTGAGAAAGGATTGTTGAGGAGAGATTGAGGGTCCAGATTGCGAAGGAATAATGGATTTAGCGGGGTGGAATTCAGATGGGATAGATCATGAATGAGAAGGCTCTGCATGCTTAGATGATTTATTGGGGTTCCCGAGATTTTTGCGTCTCACTGTTTCCCATTGCACTTCTCGAGTTTCTATTGGTTTCTTTGCTACTCTTCTAAGACATCTATTTGCAAAATGACCATATTCATGACACACCTTAGATCTATGATGATTCTAATAATATTATTTATATTATATAAATTTCACATATCTATATATAAAATTATGACATACTCTAACTTATAGATGAAATGACCTTTTTCACAACATTTTTTTCTGGTTAATTTTAACGAAAATCTTGCAGATATTTTTAAAAACTTAAGTTTAAGTTGTTTAATTTGTAGAATTCAAGTACCCCAAGGGTTTTTGAGGGTGTTAAATCCATTTATGCATTCAGAAATGTAATTTAAACAATACAAAATCACATTCTTGCTTGAAATTGTATAGCCAATGAAAAAGTTTATTTCGTCTATAAGTTAGACTACACCTAAAAGTATTCTCATTTTTTATTTTATTAAAACCTTATTTAATCTCTATGGAATATCCATTGAATATTTTTAGTAGTAGTGAGGATAGAGGGTTTAGATATATCTAAAGAGTAATTATAACCTTTTTTCTTTTAGATTTAATTAAAAAAATGTTATAAAATTAAAATTAAAATAAAATATTTTGATTTTGTAATGAGTTATGTTTTTTTGGGTATATGGTATTGATAAGTCGTACTATTAGCCCATGGTATTGTACAAAGTCTATTTACAAATTAATAATCTCCATGGTAAAGTGGAGGGTGAATATTCATGGTTAATAATTAAAATTTTATTGTAAGAATCAAGCCATAGTATTGCCCCATGGTTATATTGTAGGCATTAAATTTTTATGTGCTTATTAACAAAATTTAAATATGGTAACAAACTCATTATTTTAATTTATATTGTAAAATGGATCTTAATTTATAGTTATTGTTTATATGTTATATATTTTAATGTGATAGTATATTATGATTTTCTTTTATCTAATTTTATTAATAAAAACAAAATTACTATAATAAATTGAATTTTATTACTTTTACACTTCTATTATTAATTGAGTCAACATTTACATGTTTACACTCATTTATTGGTACTATACATCGCCCCCGTACTGAACTCTATAATACTTTTAACCTTTTATTATTTTTTAATTTTTACATTCATTGAGCCAAGCTCTCCATTCTGGCATGAAAGAGATGTCGTAATGTTCTCTCTTGTAAACATTTTGACTCTATCAAAATACATAAAAATTAAATGAAAAAAAATAAAATAAACTAGCAATTGCACCACATATTGCAATGGGAACGTCGTAAGGCAATAGTCTAGGAAAGAAAGAAGATGGAAGTCAAAATTCTATATTATGTTCTATCAAATTTTTTATAATATATATTTGATTTAAAACACTATTAACCCTAATTCCAAGGAAGTCGAACTAGATAATTAACCCGATTACTCTATTATGCAAATAAGTGTTTTTCAATGGTAATTACTATTGAAGTTTGATCATGGATTAATGATTGGTATAAATCAATTCAACAAGAGTATGAAAAACTTTTACAATGTTCAAACTATTTTAAACTTTACAACTTTGTATATATATATAAAATATATAATTTCTAAAAATAAATATTTATTTTAGTTATTATATAGTTTTTGGCAAAAGAATTTCGAAATAATTAACTCAATTTATTTACTGATTTTAATTAAATTCTACGCCTCTAATACATATAAAAAAACACTCCAGAAAATATATCATATGTTAATTGAGAAATTTTGCCAAAAATGGTGTACACATAATTATATAAATAAAAATAGTTAAAAAGATATCAATTATGAATTCAATTATTTATATTTATATTTGTTTTTCCTTTCCACAATATACAATGTGAACAACCAAATATATATTTGACTAAAAACAAATGATGTACATCAAATTTGTTATGATTATAACTAAAGACTACCAAACCTAAAAGCTATATAAGGTTTTGAATTATTCAAACGATTATTTTTTTTGACAAATAAAAATGATAAGGTTGTACCATTATAAAGTAATAACAATAGTAATATTTGAAAATAAAGTTATATTTTAATTAATTTTTGTGATTTTCTTAAATTTTAGCCACGTGAGATGTGTGAGGAGGTAAATGTTTTAATACTTATAGTGGATAAATCATTATATAAATCTACCAGTGGTTTAATATATATATAGCTATAATGTATTGTACTTATCAATATTATGCTTAGTATTATAGCAATTTACCCACTCCCCAATTAAACCTAAATAAAATTTAGTTGTATAACAATTTATTTGTTGCTGTCAAAAAATTGTTGTAAAACTAATGCATGACATATAATATCTTTAAAAAAAATGTAAATTTATTGTAATTAAAGATATGTAAGGCTTTTTTTATAAAGAAAATTAATTTTAATAAAATTTGCAACTTAAATTTAAATAAAGCTTAGAATTAAAATAAATATATTAACCTATCTTAAAACCCAACCTACTTACCATATTTTCAAAATATCCCAATTGTAGGAATTGTAACGAGTAGGAAGTGCATGAACTTATAAAAAACTTCATAATGACTTGAATAGAAATTATATTTTTTATAATTATTGAAAAAGCTTTGAGTTTCCAATAATGGATAACAATAATTTAGAGGAAGTATTTTCTTAGGAATAATTTTGGAATGTGTACCATCATCAAAGTTTAATTTTACAAATATTTTGGAATAGATATCCATCGTCATTTTAACTAAAATAATAGTATTGAGAAAAAGATTAATGGAATATTTTGGAATAGATATCTATCACTATTTCAACTAAAATGATAGCATTAAGAAAAGAATATTTCAGTGAAAACAATAACATTGAGAAAAAGATTAATGGAAGACGGAAAGCTTATTGTAAATATGAAAATAGTTATAAATCAATGTATTTTTAGATTTGAGGTTTAAAAAATATCATTTTTGAAATTTTGGTTACTCTTATTATTTTATAGGGATCGATTAAAAAAAAACTCTTTAAAACTTTGGTTACTCTTTTATTTTATATGGGTGGATTAAAAAAAAACATTTTTCAGAATCTCATTATTTTTATTATTTCATGTGGATCTAGAGGTTTGAATATACAATATCTCCATATAGTCCCCTATCCAAAAGCAATTTATAATTTATAATCTCAAAATTAAAGGAAACGCAGATGCATTATTTTTCTCATTGAATTAAACATTTCTCCCAATGAGAGCATGACTATGACCATATGGCTCATTGCTCCAAACTCTAACCAAAAACATATTCAACTTAATCATGGATGGCATAAGGTTGTTCAATCTTGGTTAGACCATTGAGGATAAAGGATAAAACCATTTTGGAGAGTAAGAATAATTTTAAAAATATTACTACCTTAAAATTTTAGTAGTTGTAATGTGATAACCAGTGAGAGGGAAGAAGTAAATTAACATATTATAAAGAGGTCATCAAGGCAAATGTCAAAATTTAAAAGTATCTCTATGTCTTGATTAGTGTAAAGAAGAAAAAATAGATTAAAAAAAAAATCTTATGAACTCTCTAATAAAACTCGGTATTGATCAAAACCATAAACACTTAGGGATGAAAGACTTTGTCACCTTGAAAATGAAAATCATTTTTCTTAGGCAATATGAATGTGCAAAAAATAGGCCGATAAATACTAGGAAGAGCCTGATTAGGAAATTAAATTTAAATTTCAAATATTTATTACACTGCCAACTTTTTTTTCTAATTAAATAAACTTATGATAATATTTGAACACTATTCTTAAAAAAAAACAAGCAAACAAACAAAACGAAATCTTACCTTCTTGGAGTTCAACAAATTATTTTTAATTTTAATTATCATTTTCATCATTATATATATATATATATAGTTTGTAATAGCCCAAAATAAATATGTAATTAATTTTCTAATTAATATCAAATTCAAATCAGAGTAGCACTTACCTGTGGTTGACGTCTGCTAACGACAACAAAGTTTTGGGGACAACTCTCCACCCAACCGTAGGCTCAATTACGCAAGGAATTGCTACAACTGGCTACCCCCGAGCCCTCAATCAATGTACTACTGCTAGTGACTCTTCTGCCTTAGAACACTATTCTCCCAAGAGAATGAATGATAGAATCTTGGAATGATAGAATGCTTCTCATCTTCCTCACCATATATTAAATTGAGTAAACATTGGAAGGGGAACCACATGCACACACTCCATGTGTCTACATGCAACTTTATTGCTTTCTTGTTTTATTTCTTTTGTTTTTATTTTTTGATAGCTTTACTAGTTTTTTTACTATTTTCTTGTTTTATTTCTATTTATATTTATTTAGAGCTTTTGTTATGGTTTTTTATTATTTATTACTTATTTTTTTTTTTTATTCATTGTTTTTTTTTTATTTTCTTTGTATTTTTTTATATTATTTATTATTTATTATTTTATTATTTATTATTTTATTATTAAGGGAGGGACATTACATACTCTCCTACTTTAATGAACCTCGTCTCGAAGTTAAGTTGAATTATTTATTATTTATTATTTTTATTACTTCATGTCACTGACACCCTCTATTGAACTAGTATAACCAGCAGGCATCGAAAGTTCCACAACACACGGGAAATCCTAAGGAATCTCTTTCTTTTTTTCCACTTTTGGCACCAGGCATAAGCCTGACCTGGTTTGTATCTTAGTCCAAGGCTGGCCCCAAGGCTCGCACTTGACTCAGACCTCATCTGCCCCAAAGCAAGCATCTGGTACGGTACTCAATGACTTTGGGCATCTCGCAAGGTTGGCTCACTCCCTCCACAACTACTAAGGCGCATAACCCTAGGCATCGAAATCTTTACACCCCCACCAGACTTTGGCATCCCAATTCAATAACAGGCACCTAGCCTAGAACATCAGGCACTTGGCCTCCTCAAGATGGTCCCATAGCCCTTTAAGAGCTATCCATCGAGAGCTACACAAGACAAAGGAACCACTGGCATATGTAGTGTTGATTGAGTTTGTCCCCAGCCCATATGGTGTTACTTATTCTCCTTTGTGCATATGGGCTCGCATGAGATCATCAAATAAACCGACCCTCTTGGCCCATTTGTGAAGTTCTGTGAATCATTACACCTCAACATGCAACCAATGAATTAGCCATACCATCATAGTATCATAGAAAATAATCCACATGCCAAGTCATGCATGTCATCATGAGAACATTCATCATTATTAATCGCAACATTATGAATAATAACGAATTGCATGCTCATGCATGTCAGTATACCTTGACCTATCATCATAATGCCTATGCATATCATCATCATCCTAAGGATACATCATCGCTATTGTAACAACTATATAAATATGAAGCACATGTGCATGATTACCCTTATACCATCATATCATCAATATGAGAAATATCTCAATACTTATCAAATATAGAATAATACTCTATAAGCATTCAGACATTCAACTGTGAACTAAGATTATTCAACATCCATATAGGATTTATGTTATCTCATCAAGGTTATTAGTGTTATGATTTCATCAAGATACCAATTTCTTTTCAATAATCATTTCTACTTCTTTCAACTAGGAAGTTGACCATTTACACCATAGGTATAATCATCTAAGTACATGAGCCTCATCATCTTGAGTCTTAATCTCTCGTTATACAATCATTATTTAAATCTTCTATCTCAAAATGAAGATCCCTTGGTTTTACATCCATTTACCCTTTGGCGTACTGATTCCAATACCGCTATATGCAATTGTATATAAACATTAGGTCATCATGATTTAATTTTATATCATGCTTAATTTACTTGCATGAGGATTTGTTGATCCATGTTGACTTATACCTACATCATTTAACAATTAGCACTTCATCCACAAAAATATTTTCTTATCTCGTCAAGTTCCTATCTCAATACCACTTGATTGCTTTATCATAAATTCAACCTTCCTCAAGTTGGACAAAAGACTCTTTCTCATTAAATAGTATCATTATTTTAGATTTTGAAATAGTTGGAAACACTACTACCATCATTGTCCATGAAAAATTTAAATGTAAGGTGTTATGTGGAAACAACCTCTTTTAACGTTATGGGAAGTCCTACTCAATGAGTGCAAATTAGTCAAGTACAACCTCTATTAATTGACTTTCACTTCTTTTGTCACTATGTACACAATCCTTCTCAAGGTATCCTTATAAAATTTCTAGCAACATTCCTTCCTATACTTCACTATTATTTTAAACATCTTCCTCGTTTATCATCACTTGGTCATCATGGAAATTCTCAACTTCATATCTTCACATTTTTAAAATATGTAGATCATCATTATGACCATTACCAATCATGTTTCTTGCTCCTTCTTGATAGAACATCCCTTCATTTCCTCCTACCCGATATTCATAGATATATTTTTATTTTTCTCCTAGTCTTAATTTCCTACTATTCCATCTCTACTAGCTTCAAAAATGGAAGTTTCTTCACTTCATTCTATTTTATTAAATTGACTTTAATTTCTCACCTCCAGTCATTATGGTTTCTTTTCCTTCTCTCTAAAAAAAAAAAACAGAGCACTGATATACTTTGGAAATGTTGTTACTATTTCCCAACTTGGGTAATACCTGGTAAATAAATTCATTAAGATGGCTACCAAATGTAATCCGCTTATCATCAACATAATAAAATTGCCCGATCCTTCATCTTGTTATCCATAATTCATTCATAGAGTTAGTCACCTATGGAAAACTTTACAATGTGGCTCTCCCATTGTTATAGATGTTGTTATGCACGCAACTTATCTTCTTCAATCATTCTATTTTATCACACCTTCGAGGTTCCTTAAAATGACCTTCATTATTACCATGATTTTTCAACTTCATTAGTTGATTGCCAATATTTTCTTCTTTATGTGCATCATCCTTAGATAGACCTTATAGTGATACCTTTAGAGTACCAAGTTATTATTATACAAACTCTTCCATTATGTTCTAAAATAGGTTGCCTCTTCTTATTGATTTCTTACCCTTGTTGTGATACTTCTTCTCTACCACCTTAAGCCTTTGATCCAAGTTGGCCATAATCACATGAGCTATCATTAGTTATCATCATTAAAAAAATTGCAAGTTTCTCCTTTCCATTTCTCCTAAGACAACTTTATCCACTATATGCAATTAACCTTGAATCACGAAACCTCATGTAACATTTTACTCAACATCATAACAGTTAATTAAACTAAACTGAACTCATAGTGTACGATTTAGATGTATCATAACGTTCAAACAATAAAACATGATTTAGTATGTCTTAGCTAAGTAAGCACTCCTAATTAGTTCACAACATCTTAATCATCAAGGATTTGCTGTCATCGTTAGAAGATCATATTGAGAGAGTTGTGTTCTTGCAATAATAGACCAGAGAAATGCCAAGCAACTGTTATCTCTAAAGGACAATGAGAAAAACAATCCAACCCAAATAATTAGTGAATAATATGATCAACATTCAAGGAATGTTATCTATGTGTTTTTAGATCAGATTGAACCATAAAATAATGAACAGATGCAAGTGAAAAACGATCATCTAAAGGTAATAAGATCTCAGAGTTTATCCATTGTGAATTGGAATAGATTTCACTATTTTAGAGCACTTTAATTAGTGACAAATTTCAACATCAATTATCCATATACTTCAAGTGCTATGTAAATTGTGTTGTAAAATGAACCGTTGGTGAGTAGTTACACCAGCATTAAAGATTTGTTCCTCCACAAAAACATGCGAATATCCCATATCAATAGTGCTATTTTTTTTTAAAGAAAATGCCATTCAATGTGGATTGAATCATGTCAGTTGGTGTAAGTTGGTGTATTGTTCAATCACAAGAAATGAATGTTTAGGATGTGAAGTTCAGTTGTTTACAATGTTCGGAAATGACCATCATTCAAGATATGTTTAACATCATAGCATGGTATCACAGGATTCTCAAGGAAAAATTCATGTGAAAATAAGCTGATAGACCAAAAATATACCGATCTTTCAGAGAATTATACATCGTCAATTATGGGTAGATGGGTAGATTGTCATCATCCAAGATTACAAGATTATATACTTTTCCAATGAATCAATGAGTCATAACAAAACTATATACCTTTAATCATGTAAGTCATTTAGAATTTCGCTTTGTTATATGGTTGTAATGGAGAGAGCTATGTGAACAACACCTTGGATTAATAAACTTTTTAGATTAGTGAAGCACTGTCACACCTTTAACTGTTGTAGTTGATTATAACACTTTTCATTTTATGAAATAGTGTTTAGAAAATGGTAAGAGGATGCAAGCACAAACAACACAAGAAAATGAGATTTCTATTAGTGGTTTTACCATGCAATGAGATTCTAATGAGTGCAGAGAACCACAGAGGAAAGGGTCGGTATCCAAACTAAAGAAGAAATAAGAAAGGAGGCTCATTCCAATACTAATGCAAATATCAATCTGCTGCCTATAGTGATGCATGAGAAAACCAATGAGGAACTAATGAGTGCACCAAACTTTAACTTATACAAGCCAAACACTTACAGTTGATCCTCCAAAACAAATGGTGATACCCCTAGAATTTCAGGTCTCATTTCCATAATTTAATATCAAACTTTTGTAATTATTCTAAAGAAATAATTTGGCTGTAGCTAGTTTAACAAGTATATCAATCCACCAAAGCCAGATCAGTTATCAAAATGTGATGAAAAATAAAGTTGATGAACTGAAAAAATAAAAATAAATAAAATAAATAAAAAATAAAAATAAAATTAAAAATAAAAATAAATAAATAAATTAAATAAATAAATAAAATATAAATAAAATAAAAATTAAATATAATTAATAAAATAAAAAAATAAATAAAAAAAATTAAATTAAAAAAAATATATAAAAAAATTAAAAATAATAATAAAAATAAAAAATAATAATATAATAATAAAATAAAAATAAAATAAAAAATAAATAAATAAAATATGATATAGAGACCTTGTATGAAAAAAAACCACTGGAATAATGCAACCAAACACTGTAATAATATTATCAGTCACTCAATATAAAGATTCATCACTGAAGAAGCATAAAATAAGAGCCAAGATACATAAAATCAAATTTCTAATGAGTAAAGCTTAAGAATGTTGGTGATGTTATTGTTTTAAGAAGGTACTTGAATTCTGAAAGAAAGTTTATTCACCATGACTTTTGAAATTATATGCCACACCAATATTAAGTCTATAGATTCATGACCTTAAGTGCTAGGATAAATTGAAATTTTGTGCTGCAGAGTGAAATATTTTAAGTATCTATTTAAGCAATCATAACTTATTTTAGAAGAAAGATGTTATAAAAATTAAATGGACTGCTTTTAACAAAATAAATCATTAACAAATTTATGTATCTTGAGATTCTTATGACCATTAAATGATTACTCCAAGGGCTTTAAGAAATCAAACAACCAAAGAAATATTCCAACAGAAACACACCATAACCAGAAGAGACACCGCCACTCGACCGAAAACTGGATCAGATGACTGGGAAGGTTATCCCTCCCCAAAACACAAAATAAAATCATTTTATTAATAAGATGGCCCTCCTAAAGGCGCACCCGCGAAGGCAACACCATATCAAACCCTTAACAAAGCTTTAATAGCTACCAGGTTTTACATTCATTAATTACAACATAAAGATCGAAACAAAACCGGGAAACTCTGAACAAACCTATTGGCTACAATACATTTTAGCTATAATAATTTTAGCGCTTTGAATTCTTGACGAGAGAAGGAGCTTCTTTTGGTGCTTGGACTTTGAACAGGTATCACTTCATTTGAGGTAACCTTGTGGATCATATTTATCGGCAAACGACTGTAACCTGGATGCTAAACAAGGAGATTACACAAACTTAAATTCCAAAGCTTTTTCCACCAAAGAGTGTGATCTGTAAAAGCTAACAAATTGATAGCAGATCATTAAGTCATTGTTATTTGCTCTTCTTTATGTCTCCATTGTAAAATGAGAATTTGACTCGATTATTTTTAGTTAACATCATTGTTGTGGCAATAATTTACTGCGATCGAATTTCAAGGGTAGTGCGCCATCGTAGGCTTTGTCAACAGGTGCATAGTAACTTTTAATGGGGCTCACTCTGTTGTTTTACTGTGGGTTGTGTTAAAGCAGACCCCATGTTAGCTGCTTTCTCGAATATGACGGAATGCTGTAGACACTTAAGGGTGCATACAGATTATATTATAGGGCGATACATATAATGTAACATCATAAATTACATAGATTTACAATATAGAGAGTTGAAAATTTTTGGTTAGTGTTGTGATTAGATTCAAGATGAAATTAATAACAAAAACTGCAATCTAATCTTCATCGACAAAGACGGAGTCAATAATGGTACAAAAGAATAATCAACCAGCACTGAACGATATAATAATAATATAATAAAGAAAAAATAAAACTTAATGTTTATCAATAAATATGGAGTTACATGAGAGTTGCATAACTCACAAAGCATATGTAAAGATTTGATGTTTTGCTGATCCCAACGAAAGTAGTCGAGAAAATGGTACATTTTGCATAAACTTCAGACAACTTCCCTGAGATTGTATTGTTTGTAAAATTAGGTGAGATCAGCGGATCTTCCTAACTAAACTAGGCCTTGTTTATCACTCAGCCTCCTTATTTTTATGACTGATACTATTTCCTCAGACAAGACAAAGAAAGTTGAGTCAAAATGCGGAGGCAATGATGAAACGGACGCTCAGGGGTCAGGGGAGGGAGATGCATACTCTTCAGAGTCCCCACTTCTTGGGAGGGAGTGGGCACCATGCTATGCGAATCCACCGCAACATCAAAGGCAAGATTAGCATAGTGGAGCGGTCTTAGTTTTCATTTCCACTCCCACTTGGACATCAACACTCACACTCACAGAGTCACACACCCAACCCAACACTGAGGTTCTTGCTTTCACACAAGAAGCGTGAGCAAAGAGCGCTTTGGGGAGAAATTATGGAACTTTGAAGAGGCGGTGATCTATCCTAGCCACTGGATACATTTAACAGTTTCTGTTTTCAATTAGGGAAGAGAGGCACTGCAAGGTGTTTTAGTTACAGGTTTAGTAAGAAGTTGGATTTAGTCCAATAATCAGCCATATGAGGTCCCAGGCAGTGCAAAGATTGTATAGATTAATGATCAACAAACATCAAATAAAAATAGTAATAAATAATAAATAACCATACTAAAGCTCTAAATAAATATAAATTGAAATAAAACAAGAAAACAGTGAAAAAATCAGTGAAGCTATCAAAAAGTAAAAACAAAAGAAATAAAACAAGAAAGCAATAAAGTTGCATGTAGACACATGAAGTATGTATATGTGGTTCCCCTTCCAATATTTGCTCTATTTAATAGATGGTGAGGAAGATGAGAAGTATTCCATCATTCCAAGATTCTATCATTCATTCAACAATAGACAGCTATGTGAACTATGGAAAAACAATAGACAAATGTACGAAAAAA
>APFE030587337.1:0-11080 GCA_000404065.3 Pinus taeda | reverse complement strand
AGTTAATTAGATTTATTTTAGGTGGTTGGTAAGAAATAATTAAATTTAACTCATGCAATGAATGGATGTATTTTAATGTAATGAATTCGAACCTATGATACATTGAAACTTCTACAATCTTCATGTAAAATACAAAATATATAGATAATTACCTCAACTATAAATCAACAATTTATTATTTACCAAGCTATACTATTTATAACTTCCAACTCCTAAAAAATGTTTTACGTAAATTCAAAACAATATCAAACTTATGTAAAAATATTTAGAAAATAAAAAAATAAAAAACTAGATTTATAACCAAGTTTCATACCATATACTAAAAAATCCCCAATCAAATTGATAATAATAAAAATGAATAATGAATATAAACATCTATATAATAACCATAACTAGAATAAATGGATCTTATTATAAATATCTAGACTCTATAACCAAGTTCAAAAAAAAAAAAAAATCTAAATCATATTAAGAACAATAAATTAAAGTATAAACCTAAGAAATCAAAATGATAAATGAAATAATCCTTAATCATATTGACAATAATAAAATTGAAGTTTGAACCTAATCAACAAGTTCTAAACAAGATACAAAAAAAAACTCTTAATCATATTGATAATAATAAATTTTAAGTATAAACCTAAGTAATCAAAATGATAATAATAAAATAGTCCTTAATCATATTGACAATAATAAAATTGAAGTTTGAACCTAAACAACAAATTGATAATAATAAATTGAAAAATAAACATAAATATCAATATAAAATTCAAAATTAATATAATTAATACAAATTACATCCCCACGGCTAAACTATGAACATAATCATCTATGTAGAAACTCATATCACAATTGACTGGTGAACAGAAACATCCATGTAGAAAATTGGACCAGAATGAATGACTCGTTATATTAAAATTTCACATTAACTGTAGTAAAGGGCAAATCACAATTAACAACACGTTTATTCTAGAGAGTGAGGCAGTCATAGAGTACTATAAACTACTAGTATTACTGAAGATAAAATGGCAACACACAGTATCAAACCCATAAAAAGCTACATTTATTGTTACAATCACAATAGAGATCTGACCTAGCTGAAATGGTTCATGGTAAGACAACCACATGCATTCCAAATCTAGCAAGGGAAATACACATGTAAGTTGATACCTGATGTAGTTGCTTGATACTACCTTTCCTTACTTTATCTTTGCTCCCTCTTTCCTTCTTTTATTTTCTTTCTCCAATGCCAAAGTGCTCCAAAATATCTCTAAGTGTCCAAGGGTATGTGAGAGAGAGAGAATAATGAGAGAGCTCCAAAGCTAAACTGACAAAAGGTTAGCAACTTATCATTAAAATCCTTTTTATGAATGAGGCCTCTATTTCCTTCATTTTCCATTATTTTCCTTCATTTTCCTCCTCACATGCAACCTATGACCTCTCACCTCCTTATTCTCCTAATTTGATTATTCTCATAAATAATTATCAAAAAAGCCTATTCTCCTCCCAACATTAGCCATTGCCACTTTTCCAATTTCCTAGCCATAAATAAACCAAATAAACACCCCTGAGGAATGCTTCCCACATTCAATTGATTAAAGTGCCCCATCAACCATGTTATGTTTTTAAAACTTTTATTAGCATGAAATTTCACTAGGGGTGTTAACAAGAAAACCCCCCCCCACCCCCCCCTTGGGGACACTCTGTTAATTCAATCACACATACTTCCTCAAAAAAATGTAAAGAAGACATACTTCTCAAAAGCTTTATAACACATCTCAATGCAGTATTTACAATGAAAGATATGTTCAAGAGAAAAACATCATGACAAAATGACGACATACCACATAGTGGAGCTTTATAATACAACTCATTATGGTATTTACAATGATCATCCTTTTGACTTCCAACTAATATAACAGCATAACATCATGATAACATAACCACATGATAGCATAATAACATGACACTAATACAACCTCAGGACAAGAAAGAGCACTAGAATTGGACAAGGGATACCTCAAACCCCCACAAAAACTCCAATTTTCATTGAGGATTCACCAAAGCAATAAGAAAAGGCAACTCCTCTGGAGAAAATTCAAGGAGAAGGATCATCAAAACAAGCCTCTCCCAAATCTCCCATTACTTATGTTAGGAGACCCATCACAAGGTCAACCTCATCAAAGGGAAAAGCTCTCCTATAGAAGACATAGGCAGACCTATAGGAAGCATAGGCCATCCTGCAAGAAACCGTGTCAAACCTACAAGATGTACATAAAAGGGACCAACAAGGTATCACTCCACAAGAAACCAAGGAAGAAGAAAAATAACAGAGGGAACCTAATCCACAGCCCAACCTCAGCTCCCATGAAGATTCATTAAAGGAGGTAGGGTAATCCCACAAAACTTTTCCATTCCCTTATTCTTTGAACTTGAAAGAGAGAGGGTAAGGACACACAGGTGGATGCAAATTTCCAAATCAAAAGGAGTGGATGTAGACCACATGGACGAAAAATTGAAGGAGATGGGCAAAGAACTAAACACCATACGGGAAAGAGAGGAAATGATGAAATCTCAGTTAGAAGTAGAGAATGTGTGGCTAAGGGGATAGCTACAAGAAAGAGAAAGCCAATTGGCAGGTATGGCTAGTTTATCCTTGGAGGCAATCCAATGTGGGATGCCAACAAATTCTTATGCCTTGTATCTAAAGGAACAATGGCTACAATTTTGAATCAAAACTTTAGCACAGAGAGGCACTATTCCCTTCCAAGGCTATAAATAATTCATTGATCTATGTGATCAAAGCACCTTGGAAGATAAAGAAAAAAATGTATGAGTTTTACCTACAAAACTTTCCCTTGACAGATTTGAATGTGTGGGACCCAAATTCAAAACTAGGAGACTTGCAATTGACCGCCTTAGCATCATGGATGAATCATGGGGAGGTAAGATCTACATAGATAAAAAAGGCAATGGCAAGAGAAGAGACAAAACCTCTTATGATCAGAGCTGAACAATCTAACCCAATGGCTATCATCATCACCCACAACCTCATTGAAAATTATCTGAATCCTGCACCTAGGTACCTTTTTGCACAAGAGCAAGCAATCACACACTTTGAAGACATGCTTATATTGCTAGGAGATCATAGCATGCAAGCTTGTCAAAGAAGGTGGAATACCTTGCGTTACAACCTAAAAATCAGAGAATACCATTCTCCTCACAGAATGAGAGAGGCATTAAATATAACACCCATGTATAAGCAAGCTCTACAAAGACTCAAAATCAGTTGGATTGTCTTGAGACAACCCACCTTTTCTTTTAGGAATGTTGCAAGGAGGGAAAGAAGAAGAAGAAAGAAATAAGTGGGAAGAGATAGAAAGGAAGGGAGGATTTTATTCATGGGAAGAGGAAACTAGAATAGAATCATGGGATGTAGCCACAAGGGGAATGAAGGAAATGGATATCTATTAAGTTTCTTAGAGGATGAGCAACACTTTCACTAGGGGGTGATGATGAGGCTCATCATTGAGTAACTATATGGACCTTAATACACCTCCAAGCTTACTAAGATCAACTCTTCCCATAATTTCTTACATATTTTAATTATATTTTACTTAATGAGATGATTAAAAGTAAGATGTTATGTCTAGTGCTCTAATGTGCATTGATTACAGGTTTTTTGGAGAAAATCATGGAAATTTTGGCTAATTAAGGTGCAAGAACTCGAATGAAACAAGAAGGAGAGATTATAGGAGATGGATCTTCCTCATTAAATCCTCACTCATTTGAATATGCATCAATCAACTCACACTAGGTCAAAGTTGCAAGCAGCCAATTCATGAAGATCATTACCAGCTGAGCCAGCGATAATTAAGAAGCAATTCATCTTGAGTTTGGGAGCCAAGCCTCTATAGATTTAAGGAAGATATTGGAGAATTCAGTTGTATAAATAAGGAGGCCTAAAGCTTGATTAGGATTCAGATTTCTTATGTAAAAGCACTAAGAATTTTCGAGTTGAAGGATTGTGGCAAAACATTGTTATGTAATATTTTGATATGATAATGAGAATGAGCATTTCCTTGATCCAGCACTAATTAGACTCATAGTGCTGAAGGTCTTGGGTTAGGGAACAACCCTAATAGTATAGTTTCCTCTTATTGTACTTGTATTCTTAGGTTATGTCATAGATTAATTGTTGAATTGGTTTTGGCATTGTTCCATTGCAAGTATTGGTGAATTTGATTAGTTTGCTTCCATTTGTGCATATCTTTAGTAGTATATTTAGAGAGATAAAGGAATACCAAAAAGTCTAATAGAATGTGGATTTTTCCTCACTCCTCCCTTCATGGACAATGGTTTGAGGAAAAACTCCTATTCAGCCCCAAAAAGATAGAATTCTGATTTCTTATGGAATTTAGGGTTTTTCTTCTAATTAGGCCAGCATATTTTAAGTTTTCAAGAATAGGTTTAAGTTTCTATTTATGATATCTCTAGCTTTATATTAGATATCATGGTGTTTCACAATATGCTGCAAGTATTTCCATGCATAAAATAGGCTACTACATAATGGAATGTTGTTTTCTTATGTTGATTGGAAATCTTTCTTGTTTGACATGATTCATGGGTAAATACTAGTAATGTCTGTATTGCAGGAGTTTCAATAGTACAGGAAGATATCATGTTAATAGCCCCAACCTAATATCATCCATCCATGATCACCAAAGGCCACTAAATCCATAAACCGATTTATCATTGCATAAGAACAACTTTCCATGTTTATTGAGAAAATCCAACCATCTTACAAACTTTGGTTTGAGTTTCGAGGAAGTCTTAGCCACCCCCTTGCCTTATTTCTTCCATCATTTACCTTCCCTATGTCCAATACCACGTTCCATATCAATCCTTATGCTTTCAGTCAGATCCTATATGAGCATTAGGACATCCCGTGGATGTATTATGACATCCTGTAGGACGACCTGTAGTGGCCTAGTTTGAGGCCAATTTGGGGAAAATGCATCAAGAAAGATAGAAATATACCCCATACAACCAAGAAGAATTAGCATTCATATTTTCATAAAAAAAAAGACAAGAAGGCAAAAAGGTTATTGTGTTCATTCATATGCACAACAATAAAGTGTTTGATTATCTTAGATTGCATGCTTAGAAATAGTTAGGATTACACATATGTTATCTTAGAATTCTTCTGAAGCAAGATATCTTAACAAATATTTAGATGAGTGGTGTGTTTAACGCATTTATTTCAGTATTTTATTACTGCAGTAAACAATATTTCAATTCTCTCAATTAAGGGAAAATTCCCCTTTCTCGTTTGTAATAAACTTCTTCTAAACCAATAGAAGGTTGGTTTGAGAAACCCTAGTGGTCTATCGCCAGCTCAGTAGTGATAGAGAGTGGACCCATTTCATATACTTGTGTATATAGCACTATCACCTCCAAGTTTGTACAAACCCCGGGTTGATAAAGTAAAGTTGTAGCCCCTGGAGTTGCAGCATTCTTGCTGCAGTACTGGTGCTCATCACTATGTCTCGATTGTTTCTTGGAATCCTTTTAGATTTTTCCCATATTCTTCACCCATTGCGGGTTTAGAATTAACAATCCTGATGGAATCACAGTTTTTACCTTTACAGATACGATGAAATGTTTTTTCTTCATTTTTTGGTCGTGTTGAAATCATCACTACTTTTTCTAGACAAAGTAGTAATGCCATTACGAGTTTTCCTATGAAAAGTAGCAATAATCTTGGGTTTGGGTATGTAAAGTAGCGATGATCCTTGAATATGAGAATTTTAAAGGTTTCCTCCTAAGAATCCAGTGTGTCTTGGCTGCTAAGGTCTTTTTCTATACTATATGCATGGATTTGTCAATATTTTGATCGATTGCCTTGATCAATTTGCAAAATTTGTCTCATTGGCTTTGAAGTGAAATTTGACTGAATTCAAGGGTTTCTTGTCATTGATCATTGCTTTCTTCTTGTTGGTGTCATTGAGATGTTTGTTTTACTTATTGATTGAGTGTTGTTTTATGTAGAAATCATTGAAAACATCATTTTGCATCTGTTTTAGCTTGTATTTCGAAATTTACTTTTCATGAAAATTCATTAGATTAGTTGCATTGAGAAGTTGTTTTGTGAGATTCATCATTGAGAATAGATCACATTTTTCGATGATTGAAAGCTAAATACTATACTAGATGCATCCAATTGTTCAAAATGAAAATAAAATCATAATTTATATAAGTGCATCTTTGTAAAGTAAAACCATTTTTCTTTCAGAAAAGTTGCATTTAGGATAGTGAAAAGTGGAAATCATTTTTTACTTTTGGCATTGCATTTAGTGAAATGAAATATTAGATTTAGTTTTCAAATTTTGAATTTGGAAGACGGAAGTGAAAGTTAGCAGAAGGAATTTTGCATGATGTGTTTTGTTTGATGCATTATTGTTTGAAATTTCTCCCCTTGATTAGTCTAGCTTTCATTGCAACGGAAAGTTTTCTTTTTCTCATATAGTTGCATGTTGGTGTTTAAGTAACATAGTTGAGGCCTTGAAATCAAGACATAATTTGAATATTAGCATTAAAATATATCAATCAATCTAAGGAGAATTTGAAATAGTAATGCCTCATGCTTAGTGGTCTAGGCTAGAGACATGTTTCAGCATCTTTAAAACTTAGCAGTTGTCATTCTCTCTTGTATTAGACAATGCTAACATGGACTCATGCTGCCTGTACCGTCATGTATATAAAGGGAGACCATCATAGGTTGCAAACCTTTATCCGTAGGAAGCCAAGTCTACCTCCCTATAAACGTGATACATCGAACACAGTCTTTAGGGAGATTTTCTCCACATACGTCAATATTGCAGTTCACAGTTACTTGGTACTCATTTTGATTTTTTCTAACTCTTTAAATTTGAAAAGATCATCAAGAACTTGTCCTTTCAAGCTCACTAAACCGACGAAAGTGAATAGACTGACCTTTTCATCCTTTTCTTGACTCTTAAGACATGAAAAAGAAAAGTTTATTGTTTCAAATTCTAAGAGCTAATTGGCCACGGAACATTATATTTCCTTTGGAAATACTCCTTAGTAGATCTTAGGTTGATACCAATGGCAACATTTCCTGAGTCTACTAGTCAAGGAAACCCCTCTAATGTGAATCCTAGTTTCTTTCCTTCTTTTGGAAATAATGGTTCTTCCTATATCGTGACGTTTTCCCTTCCTGGATTGACCATTAGTTGGCTAGTTTAGTTATTTTTGACCTCGGTGGTCCCAAGTGTTCAAAGTTCTTTTCAATCGAGTTCTCCTCCACCTGAACAACATCAACATCATGATGATCCTAAAGTTGACCCCTTGCCTTCTTCACCTATTTCTTCACCTAATGCTTCCTCTTCGTCTAGTGAAATTCAAGATTCTAGTAACCAGGAATCTAAGAATAAGAAGATGATGATGATGATGATGAAGAAAAGTAAGAAAGGTGGAAACCAAGAAACTATTGTTATCGATGCAACTAATGAAGGAAAATATTCCAACCAGCCTCAAAAAGTAAAATTCCCTTGCATGGTATGTAAGGGTGACCACCTTCTTCAGAATTGTCCTGGTATTCCCAAGGTCTTAGAAGTGTCGTCTACAGGTTCACATTGACCTTTGTCATCATCCTATGGTGATCATGCTGGTGATAAGCCTTCAACTAGTAGATCACATGGGAAAAAGGGAAAAGTGAAATTTCCTTGTAAGTTATGTGAAGGTAATCATCCTATTCACATTTTTCCTGTTACGGATGAAGCTTCCAAAGAGTTGTAAAACCTTACGTCTTCTCAACCTCGTCTTCTGGCTGGGTATTGAAAGCTTTCTCCTGATCCTTCACTAGTTGATCCAATGATTGATCAAAATTTATCTTTGGTCAATCCCACTCTCTCTGAAAATGTGTTTCATGAGTCCGTTCTTGACCAAACATTTATTGAGAAAATGGTAGACCTAACTCCACCTTCAGTTAACCATACCTTTCCAGTAAAGAGTGAACCTCATACTGCTCAGTTTCTTTCGGTTTCTTTAGTTTCGGATGAATTGGAGGGAAATCCTCCCATTCTTGAGGTGCATGAGAGAAGTTCTCCTATTCCTATACAGAAATACAGAAGTTGTCACATTACTATGACACCTCGTCTAAGTAGTTTAGTCACTTATTTTCATTGGCGTCGAATGACAGGATATCATCTTCCATCTTATGTGCCTTTCCAGATTACAGTATAGGCTTACCATATGGCTGCACCTAGCACAATCATAGACGAGGGCACATATTTTAGCATTCTACCCTTAACTGCTTGGCAAGATTTAGGTTCTCCTTAGCTTGTCCTCGTCACCCAGAATATGTTAGCTTTTAACATAGGAACCAGTCAACCCTCAGGGATCCTTCCTAAGTTAGCTATTACTTTTGGAGGAAATACTATATATATAGATGTGATGGTTGTCCAAGGCCCTTTAGATTTTAATCTACTCCTTGGTTGTGGCTATGTTTATGTCATAGGATCTCTTGTTTCTTTCGTCTTTCCAATGATGTGTTTCCTGCATGAAGGAAAGATTGTGATCATTACTCAGCTTACTTTCATTGGTCTTGAATCAACTCCCACTCAACCATAATCCCTAAATGGTTCTTATGTGCAAGTGGTATCCCCTCCACCACAAGTTAATTACATGGCTACCTGTTACATGCCTACATCTACTGATGATCTAGTAGGTGATGTAGTACACCATGTACTAGGGGCATTAGAGACATATTTTTCATTTGGATCCCTGGACACGTATCCCTTCTAGAGTGTTGTTCTCTCATCTAATGATAAACTCTTAAAAGCCATGGCCTCTTTTGGTCTTTGATTGGGTCAAGGTATCCACAGAGCATATTTCCTTATCTTGAGTCAAACTCCTTTAAAAATGAAACAAAGGACCATGGAGCAGAGTTCCTTGTCTTGTGTCAAGCTTGTTAAAAAATGAAGCAAGGACCATGAGGATAATTCTTTTACTATATAAACCTCATTAAAAAATGAATAGGTTGTGAGCATAGTTCCTTTACTTATGTCAAGCTCATTATAAAATGAAACAAATACCCTTCCACCTCGAGTTTTTGATTAGATCTCGTAAAATCCCATTCGATTCTTTCAATTGACCTTGTAAGTGAACCTTCATTCCATCCACATGTTAGTAACCAATAGTCTACTCAGGTGAATGAGATGAAGCTTGGGGGCCATGTATCTTGAATTGAGTCATTATGCTGAGGGCATGTGAACAAATTCAAGCATAGTTTATCTTTGTTTCAAGCTTGTGTAAAAATGAAACCAAACCCAAGCATAGTTTATATTTGTTTCAAGCTTGTGTAAAATGAAACCAAATTCAAGCACAATTTATTTCGGTTTCAAGCTTGTGTAAAAATGAAAACAAATCCAAGCATAGTTTGTCTCTGTTTCAAGCTTGTATCAAAACAAAACCATTCCCACTTTAAATCTCGTGACTACTATTTTTATCAGCCAATTTTTGTTAGATGTGACTTGGTTCTTTCATTCCATTGTCACCATCTCTTTGGCTGATCGTACACTTTCACTTAGTTGTTTTACCCTTGCCTGGGGAACATTTGCGATAAGTGGTCTTACTAGCCATCCTCTTGACCATTACATGTTTTGAGAAGTTCCATCATGAATGGAACTAGTTGCTATACTTTTATACCACTCATTTCCTATGGGAGGAGTCCTCTTTTAGCGCTTTTCAAACTCCAAAAATATGAAAATATTGTCATGTACTTGTCCTTTTGAACTCATTAAATTAAATAAAATGATTTCACCTCAGTACATGTCTACCCCTTTTTGGGCTGGGATTGACTATTTATGAAAAAGGTACACCTTGATTTACATGGTCAAGAGGTTTTCTCGAATATTGTTTTTTACCTTTTCAGATTCGAGGGACAAATAAAAAAAAGGGACTTGATGGAGTTTTCTCTTTCATCTCTTTTTCAAACTCTATAAATATGAAAAAGACACCTGAGTTTGTACTATTATTTTAATCAATCTTAATTTACCAAGACTACAACATTTAATTGTCAACCCAGGG
Organism: Pinus taeda; assembly: GCA_000404065.3. NCBI lineage: Eukaryota > Viridiplantae > Streptophyta > Pinopsida > Pinales > Pinaceae > Pinus > Pinus taeda. Next base: position 967 of record APFE030587337.1, on the reverse strand, counting down.
TAGGTCTTATTGCTTAAATGGAGTTTGCACTGTCTGTGCTGATACACTCCAGCCAAGAATGAGAAAATGCAGAAAACATTAAAGGATGTCACTGATCTAAATTTTTGAATCAAACAATGCATGTAGAAATAAAAACACTCTACATAATTAAATCACAACTCGCAACTATCAAGGTAAATGCACTCCACACTGGAACTGATATCTACTCTAGGTGGTTACTACCATTCTGTTGATGAACTTAGTGTAACAACATAATATAAATGGAAACAAAAACTAATTTAATCCACAATTTGTAGAGAAACATCGAGAAACCATAAATCAATTAAATAAACTAGAATGTACACTACTCCTATCACTGCAATCCCTTCCAAAGAGGAGAACCCTTCCTCCTCAAGAGGGCGTAAGAATAACACAAAAGTGATTAATGAATCAGCTAAATATTATTAATAACATCGCCATGCTGATTCATATTAAAAATAAACTCAGAATTACAGAAGTAGTAACAATATTTTTCTATATGTCCTATGTTATGCTTCTTAACCTGCAAAGTAATACTGAACCGAGAATATGCGAAGAAAAAATACCCAGAACACAGAATATGCGAAGAAAATATACCCAGAACACAGAATAGCAATGATTTTATTACTCAGAGAGAAATGTTCACAGGCCTCTTCGAGGGGGCAACCTCCAATAGAGCAAAGCTCGATGACAAAACAAGACACGATACTCCTCGCAGGGAGTCTCTATCCTTTATATATGACTCATACATGCAACACCATGGGCCAATACCGTGGGTTTTATTAATACCGTCTATCTAATACTACCGCCCATTTACTCTTTATCTAATACTACCGCCCATTTGCAACTAACTCTGGTCCCGTCATTAATTACGGGTTAACCACTTACAAATATTAATATGGGCTTTATTGACTCTTGACTATGACGTGATCCCATGACATAAATAAGG
>APFE030587333.1:0-12623 GCA_000404065.3 Pinus taeda | reverse complement strand
AAAATATTCGCCCACTAAAAATTTAAAACCCCTTAATTTTGCCAAAGGGCGAACATTCGCCCCTAAAATTTTCTATGCACCGAAGGCTGATAACATCACTTAGAAAGGAATTTTATTAGCCATGGATGAAGGAATATGTAGAAAATTACATAGCTAAATGTCACGAGTGTCAAAAGGTTAAACTAATGAACCAACCTCTTGTTGAAGTACCAACTCCATTACCTATCCCTCAATGGAAATGGGATATTTTTTTCTTAGATTTTATATCAGGGATACCAAGAATCACAAGGAAACATGATTCTATCATGGTTCTGGTTGATAATATAATTAAAGAAGCACATTCCATACATGTCCAATCAACATTTAACATTGCTCACCTAGTAGAAATATTCATGAAGGAAACATCTAGAGCCCATGGAGTGCCAAAAATATTAATTTATGACATAGATGAAAATTTCACATCAAATTTTTGGAACATTATTTTTAGAGGGTTATGCACTCAACTAAACTCTAGTACTTCCATCCATCCTTAAACCATTTGAAATATTAAAGTCCTTCAAGACGTGATTCAAACGTATGCAATGGCCCAACCCACTAAATGAGAAAATTACTTACATTTGGTTGAGCTTTCATATAAGAAAAATTATCAAGAATCTTTAAAGATGAGTCATTTTGAAGTTTTATATTGACAAAAATGATATTCTCCCTTGACATAGAGTCATCTAAAGGAGAGATATATTTAAGGACCTAATCTCTTAAGAGGTATGGAGGAAGTGGTTAAGTGGATAAGACAAAACTTGAAAGCCACTCAATATAGAAAAGCATTATGTAGATAAGAAATGGGTTCACCACGAATACAATGTGGGAGAGCATGCTTATATCAAAGTTATACCAAAGAAGAGTACCTTGAGTCTCGAAACATGTGCTAAACTGGAATCTATGTTCCTTAGGGGATTTGAAATACTATTCAGAGTAGGACCAATGGTGTATTAGCTAAAACTACCATCCCATATAAAGGTTCATAATGTGTTTTAGGTATATATTTTGAAGAATTATGCTGATGATCCAACTCACATCATTGATTGAAATGTGATACAAGTCAAAACAAAAGGTTAGTTTTGATTCAAGACCATAAAATTTTTACATAGGAGTGAAACTTTATTCTAGAATTGAGCCATCACCCATGTTAAAGTGCAATGGATGCAGTTTGAGCCTAATGAGACCACTTGGGAGATGCAAGAGAAAATGTGAGAAGAAATTTTTCACTCTTCCAAAAGTGATGAGTGCGAAGAGAACATTAAGAACGATGTTCAAATTAAGGGGAGGTGAAATATAATACCCCTATTGATTGTGTTTGATGACATTATTTGTGGAAATTTATTGTGATTTGTAATTATTTAACTATTGAGACAAGGGTTTAGAGGGCTAAGATTATACTTGGATATTTGAATGATGTACACTTAAATATGTATTAACAAATACAATATTTTCTTTTTGAAGCTTCGTAATGTTATATAAACAACATGTGAGTGATCAAGTGGATACAATTTTAGTTAATGTGGTGGTTATAGTCCTCAAAGAGGACGAGTGTATCAAGAAAGTGCCAAAAATTGAAGGCGAGAGTTGATTCTAGTAGTGTCTATTATGAACAAACAAGTCATGTGCCAGTAACCACATTGTTACCTATTTCCTTCTGTGTTCTCCATAATAGACAAACAAAAACTAAATGTTAAGACTATACATGAGAGAAATGCATGCCCAATTAATGAAAGGGACTAAGAATTAATGATAGCACACAACACCGGGAAGATGTTTCCACGTGTGTAGTGAAATACGAGAAAGAGGGTCCTAAGGAAGAAAAAATAGGAGGACAATACAACATATGAAGAGAGAGTATAAGACAAAATATTACCAAAACCACGAAAACCTAAGGCACAAGGGGTTTTGGACTATTGAAGCTAAAACAACTCATTTGATAGGGAGGAGCGTGCTAGCTACATTACATTTACAAGCCTCACTCATATACATATATGTTTTTTGTGTAATTTTCATACTATATGTGAGAGATACATTTCATATGTTTTCTATAAATTGCTTGAATTATGTGTAAAGTATAGTTAATTAGGGGCACCAAGTGTAGTATATTCTTTGTAACTACTTATTTCTTGAAAAAAATACTATGTGAATAGGAACAAAAAAAATTGTTCTGCATGCATGCATATTAAGGAATTTGGAAAGGATTCAATTAATATTGTAAAGTGTCTATGAATAACATAGGAAGATTCCTTATGGAGGTGGTCAAATTATGTTGATCCTTGAACAAAAATAAGGTAGATGAATATGTACTAGTTATTTTCTATTTGGATAAGTATACAAGGAAATCAAACTTCATTTTAAGAAACATGCATGGTAGTAAGAATGGTATTTATGCAGTTTGTACGTATTAAAATATTATATCCAATTAATTGTTGAATAAGATGTATTTATAGAAAATTTAGAATAGTATTTATATAATCCATTAGAAAAGAGAGTCATTTTTTTATTATGATTTTATTAATTCCTATGTACTTGATATAAAAGTATGTATGAGAGGCAAAATGCACCATCTATGTATTGGTCTATAGAGGGACAAATAGTTTAATAATTACAAAATTTATCTATATAATGTAACATAACCTAAATATATACTATTTAGTAACATGGCATTACTGTAGGCTTAGAACCCTGGTCAATAATAGCTTTGAGAACTAAAACGTTACACATAATCATGTAGTAATATGTGAGCATAAGTCACTATATGCAAAATTTTCTTAGGATAATTCGATTTGGACCTTACAAAGGCACAAGTATCATAGGTCAAAATTCCAAGGGACTACTTGTATAGTGGTAAATTATGAAATTGTATCTAGTGTGAGTTTTCATAATGTAGATATTCATTAATGTATTTATTATATTTATTTTGTTAAAGCATGTTCTTCAGGCTTAGAGTAAAAGGAGTAAAAAATAATTTACTTGATTCAAGAAAATATTTAATTTAGTCATGTCCAATTTGGACATTTGAAAGAAAAAGAAATCATTTTTTATTTTTATGTCATAAGCCCACAACATCTTCAAGTTGGCCTAGTGGCACCTATTCTGTTGGCATTATGTCATAGGTTTGATGTTACGGCTCTGGTGTTGTCCTTGATGGCAACTCATCTTGGTGACAGATCTTAGTTCAGGCACTCAGAAAGAAGAAAAATACATATACGCAGGTTCATCTAGAGGAAGACGCGTATACACGCTGGTTATACGTTACAAAATCGTGTATATGTTGGGGAACTTACTCTTGGCCCATGGTAGTTAGTCCTTGGGATTTGAACCTATGATTTTGGACCATGACGTCTCGTTAGATGTGATGATCCCTAGTTTTGTGTTCATGGTATTGAAATATTATGGTTTTGGAACGTGGTATTATGGAAGGCCTAAGACTATAAAAGAGGAAGGAGATCTTGTGGCAAATGATCATCTGAATTATTATTGAAAATCTGATAAAGTGGTAGATCTGATTGGGTTAAGGTGTAGATCTGGATCTGAAGAAAGTAGGAACCTAGTGCAAAGAAGAAGGATAAGTTCTATTGATGGGTCATAATCTTTAAGCTTGAATGATAGTATCTTTGTATGATTTTGATCTGTCATATGGGGCGCTTTCTTGTTCTATAACACTGATAACCTGGGTTAATTAGCTTTTTGAATATCTGAAAGAACGAATTATCTTTTATAGATCTGTATGTGGGTTCAGTGAAGTGAAGGCACGTATACACGCTGGTTCAGTGAATTAAACGGCGTATATGCAAGTTGTTCCAAACACATAAGCGTATGCACGCATGTTGCAGGTTATTGAAATAACGTATATACTTTAAGTTGTGATCTAGCTGCTTCTATGAATTGTTGTTGTGTTCTGGGTTCAGCTTTTGGTTTGTGGTTTCTGGTACTATGTTTTGGGTACAACTGTCAGAGAAGTATCTACGTGATTCAGATCTAATTGTTGAAATAAGATTGGTTGACACAGAAATTCTTGATGATTGACTGATGTTCATGGATCCAGTCTGAAAATTTATGAAACATGGTCCCTAGAAGAAGGAGAAGGTTGTTGCCTTCTGTAGGCTAGCACCTACGTACTAGTATCTTGGCTAGTGTAAGAGCTAAAGGGGGTTGTAGCTCCCTTCCAGGAGAAGCTGGAGAATGAGAGAGGGTTGTATCTCTCCGCAGGTTGCAGCCTGTGTACTGGTAAAGGACTGCACCAGTACATTGTAAAATAAGTTTCTAATTTAAAAAGGAATATAGAGACAAATTGCAGCAGGTGGTTTTCACCCACATTCGGTTTCCACCTTATATCTCGTGTTCTTGTGCGTGATTGTCTTTCTTTTCTATTTTACTGTCTTTGGTTACTGGTTATTTGACTCTGCAACATAGATTAACAATCATCATAAGAAAGATAAAGTAAATTAAAAGTTTGCTTTGAATACGCGGTTTTTCTTCTGCATAGTTGCGTATATACGCGGGTTTAACTAACTAAAGTAGCATATATAATTTGTTTTGGAAAAGGAATATTTGACTTGATAATACTTATTCACCCCCCCTCGCTCTTAGTATTATTTCCAACATATTCAACCCTCATGGAAGGTTATATATGTGTGTCAAGTTAAACCTCTTGGAGACATAATTCATCAACACATTATAGATCTATTATTGCACCAAGACAAGATGGAAAAGCGATGAAGTCAAAGGAGAGTGAAATAAGTCAAAGGAGAAAGACAAACTGAAGATTTCCTCCCTAGGCTAACTCACATGTGCAAAATTTCGGAGGTATTGTAGGGTTTAAATTTGACTACTATTGCATGACTGAAATTCTTCGTTTAGACTAAAGTTGGAGCAAGATAACCAACATTGACTTTGAATATTGGAGGGGACTTGGAGGATGGTTTTAACTTGGAATATTTATGGAGAATTAGGTCTTCGATATCTCATCTTGATATGATTATACGAGAGAAGGATGATTGGGCTTTCCCCATTGTCATGTTTTTCCTTGGCTAGTAACCTAAATTTTGGTGGCTCTTGTCTCTTTATGATCCTTATATTTTGTACATTTGTATAATTTATTGATGAAGAATACAACCTGGCATTCACAAGTAACTATAAAGAAGAGGAATCAAGAATTAATCTCTATTGCACTTGGTTTCTCAACATGATATTAAAGATAAGGTGAAGGAAACAAGCTTGAAGATCACATTTTCTAGTACTGTTGATTGAAGACATATTTGTAACAACTCTTTCTCTCTCTTAACTTATATGTACATTAAGGAATTTGTCAAGAAACTAAGTATTCTCCTTAAATATATAAAAGGATATATTATCGTTGTTGCTTCTAAATTATCTAAAAGAGTGAAGGATGGGAATTTATACTCTGTTGTTATAGGTTCAATTGAAGGTGAAAACACTTCGGCAATCAATAATTGATATTCAAGGAATATGATAGGTCAATTTGGATATCTTAATACTCTATCAAAAGGAATTTCTTCTCACAAAGCTAAAATTTAAGAACAAACTAGCTATGTAGTCAAAGGAATTAGATCTACTTCCAATGAGCTAGAATATAGCAGGAGCATTCATCTCAACATAATACTCTATGTCTTAGATTTGAAAAATAATTTACTTTATATATATTATTTGGAAGATAAATGGTCCAGGAGAACATTTATTGATGTAAAAAAGTTTGTTTGGGATACGAGATCTAGTATAGATAATGCTAAGCTAATTGAGATTCGTGAGGAGAGGTTGTATAGTCATCTAACTCCTCCTCATTAAGATTTAGCACACATTGAAATCAATCCATGCAAATTGTGGCATATAATATATGGCCATGTCCATTATAAAATATTTCCATCTTTCAGTCAAAAGGTTATAGGTATGCCCTAATTGAAAGAAGAATATGAAGGAGTTTGTAAAGGGTTTTCCCTTAGAAAAAATGTGAGGAAGCTATTTAATAGTATTAACTAATGATCCAAAGAGATATTTGACATAATTAATTTTGATGTTTTTGGTTCAATGTCTGAAAAATCACTTGGTGGTCATCAATACTAAGTAACATTTATTGATGATTATTCTAGAAAGGCTAGAAAGACTAGATATATTTCTTGAAGTCTAAAGATGAAGCATTTGAAAAAATCCAAGGGTTCAAAGAATGAGTTGAGAATTTGATAGAAATAAAGATCAAAACATTAAGATTTGATAACTTGTGGCCTTTTGTAAGTAAGATGGGGTGAAGAGGTAGCTGATAGTTCCATATAATCCCGAATAAAATTATGTAGCTCAAAAGAAGGATCGATTTATCAAAGAATGTGTAATATTTATGTTACATTATCAACATATTCCAAATTCTCATGGGGAGAAGCCACTATGAATGAAATATAAATTCAATGTAAAAGCCCTCAAATAATTTTTGGTGATATAACTCTACAAGGATATTTTACTAGAAATAAGCCTAATGTTGATCATCTCTGAATCTATGGATGTCCAATATACATTCAAATTCCCAATGAGAAAAGAAGGAAGTTGGATCTTGTAGGTATCAAAGGAATCTTTTCTACTTATATTAACTAATCTAAAGCATATATAATCTACATCAATGAACAATGTCATATTGAAATAAGTAAATATGTCACATTTGATGAATGTGTTAGATTCAAGAAGTAAAAATTTATCCCTATTGTTGTTTATGGAGAAAAAGGACTAGACTTTCCCAATGAATATACCCCAAAGTACATCAACTCTTAAGAACCTACAACCGACCATCATGAAGAACTAGAAGAACGAAGTGAATGAGTATAACCTATCTACATTCTAGAAACTCGAAAGAGGGCATCTTTGTTAACAATAAATTTAAAAGAAGTTGAAGGACATGCAACTCCGAAAAGAGAATTCAAAGAATGAAAAATACCCAAAATATACTCTATTTGTGTAGCTTATATGACCAAACTCATTGAATCAAAACACTCTACCTAGGATAAAGGTGTAAAAAAAAAGTATGGAAGATTGCAATGATGGAAGAATACCAATAAATAATGAAGAATGATGTTTGGGAAATCATTTGTAGACTAAAGGATACAACTGTTATGACTTCCAAGTGGATTTATAAAACTAAACTTGCAACTAATGGAGGCATTGAAAAATATAACATTATATTTGTGGCTAGAGGATTCTCTGAATAAGAAGGAATTGATTATGATGAAAAAATTTCTCCTACAAAAAAATACATAAATATTAGAACTCTTATCTCCATTACAACTTTAATGTGATAGAATATACACTAAATGGACATGAATACAACTTTTCTTAATGGCACAATTGATGAACAAGTTTATACTAAACAACCTAAAGAATTTGAAGTGCATTGAAAGGAAACTCATGATTGTAGATCAAAAAAGGATATATATGACTTGAAAAAACCACCTAGAGCTAGGTATTCTTGTATAGGTACTTATCTAATAAGGCATTGCTTTATTAGACATGTTGCATATCCAAATCTACATCAAAATAGTAAAGAATGAACTCGTAATCATTTTCCTATATGTGGACATGTTATTAATAAAAAGTGTGGAGCATCTTATTCTTGAATATAAGAATGGTCTAATAGCTTAGTTCGATATTAAAAAACTTATACTAATGCAATATTACTTGGGAATTTAGGTTTGCTAGAAACTACATGAGATCCTTCTTGGTTAATGAAAATTTCTGAACAAGATCCTACAAAAATTTCGAATGATGGATTGTAAACCTATAGCAACACCAATGATCACAAATTTGAAAGAGTTGAAAATTTCACACTCAAAACTTGTTGATGTATCATCATATAGGTACTTGATTTTCTATCTAATATACTTAGTGAACACCCAATTAGATATATGCTATGCAGTAAATACCATAATTTAACTTTAGGTGGAGACTAAACAAGATCATTGGGTAGAAACACAAGACATTTTGAGATATCTTCATTGAACCATACATTATTTTTTGATATCTTTTGTAAGAAATGATATTTTATTATTAAGTTATACTGATTTGGATTGGATAGGTCGTGCTAGATATAGTAAAAGTACCACTGGTGGTTGTTTGTGTTTCGGTTCTATTATGGTTTCTTGGATGAGTAGAAAATAAGCTTCAATTATGTTAAGTACTAGTGAAGATTAATATATGGTGGCCAATGAAGTTTGTCTTGAAGTAGTTCGAATCTAGTACTTAGTCCTTTATGTGATGTTAAAAAACAGGAAGATCATATACCACTACATTCGAATCATGGTGCAATATGGAGCCATGAAGCAACATTAAATCTTAACTAACAAGAAGGAAATTGATGTACTGATAAATCCTATTAGTAACGGAAACCTTGAGTGCTTTCGACAAAATCTTGGGCTTTTGGATATCTCCTCCCAGATTTGGGGGGAATGAGGATGAACACCATATTCTCCATGTGTCATGTACTATGGTCAAGACTAACTGTTGTAATTCTTATACATGAACATTGATAGGGAGAATGGTGGATTAGATCAACATCTTGGATGAAAATTCTTGAGTCATGTTTTGTGGTTGATTAGGATTAACATCCTATGTTGGATATATGGACTTGGTAAAGAAGGGTCCATAGGACACAATTTTCCTTGCATTAGGAAATTGTCTTGTGAACAGCTACGTCGAGTATGTTCCTTGAGAGGGAGTGGTGTCCAATTGAATGCCTCCTATAATTGTGCTCCAATCTAGTAGAGAGATAGCATGTACTTTTCAAGCACTTACTAGTTTGCAAATGTTGGTCATGATGATGTTATCATTGTTTTCTCTTATCATTTTCGATTCTTTATTATATGAATATTTTAAGTTGAGAATATCATATTGATTCATTATGAATACATACTACTTAAGAGGAAGTGTTGAAATTGCAACTAGATTTGGAGTTCATAAGATAAATATTTTCATTAGTGACTTTATTATATTTATTTTGTTAAAGCATGTTCTTCCTGATTAGAGAGAAAAGAATAAAAAATGACATATTTGAGTCATGTCCCATTTGGACATTTGAACGAAATATAATTCAATTTTTATTTTTATGTCATAATCCCATAAGATATTCAAGTAATCCCTCCTTAGAAAAGTCGTCCTAGTGGCACATATTCGACCATCCTATATAGTTGTATATAAGACTAAAGTTTGATTTCTTAGAGGCACAATTCATCAACACATCATCTATCTGTTTTTGCACCAAGACAAGAAGGAAAGAAAACAAAGTCGAAGGAGATAGATAAATCAAGCTTTCTGCCCTAAACCAACCCACATATGTGAAATTTTTGAGTCATTGTCCTATGTATTTCACGATTGAAATTTGATATCTATTATAGGATTGAAAACCTTTGTTTTGACTAGATTTAGAAAAAATTCACCAATCCTACAATTGCCTATTGGAGGGAACTTAGAGGATGGTTTTGACTTGGAATGTTTATGGAAGACTTGATCTTGGTCCTGGTCTTAGATATATCATCTTGATCTAATTCTATAAGAGAATGACTGGTGGGTTTTGCCCCTTATGGAGTTTCTCCCTAGCTAGTAGCTTAACCTTTGGTGTCTCTCATCTCTTTGTGATCTTTATATTTTTTACATTTGTATAATTTCTTGATGAAGAAGACATAACTAGTATAACAAGGCAAGCTAACATTCACAAGTAATTATCAAGAAGAGGAATCAAGAATTGTTCTCTATTTCACTTGGTTTCTCAATAGTAAAATAACATACAAATAAGCTCAAAAAGTAAATAAGAAAGCAATTTAGTTATAATCTAAGAAATGATAACAAGATAGAATAGTAGGAAAGGAGTACAAGAATGACAAACATGAGCATTAGATTATGTCATAAAGTATAGTAAAATACATGCACATGAGTAGGTGACCTTGGAATGTTATTTATTACATTATTAACATGTTTTTGCATAAGCCATTGTTTGTTTACTCAGTCACCAAACCATTATAACAAATTGAAATTTAATTCTTGCCTAAATAACCTGTGATGGGAAAACCTGTATAGGATATTAGATATATATTAAAATAAAATATAGGTATAATAGAGATAGTTGGAATAGACTTACAAATAAACTAATTACATAAAAGGAGAAATAACTTATTGAATTAGCTTAAATTGGAAAACATTGGTTTTGACATCGTGATATCGCAAAACCATGTAAAACTGAGAAGAAATTAGAGATCAACCATACTTGGACCTGTATGAAGGAAATTACTTTGACTCTTTGTTGCGAAGAACTTTCTTATTTCCAAACTGTTGGAGTAGGGTTTGAACTGTAACCTACAAAAGGTCAATCAAAACCATTATATGTAAACTAAATAGTTAAAATAATCACAAAATTTAGAATAATACAAATGTAAATCCCAAAGTCTTGTTAAAGAGGATACCCGTGAAAGAAAAAATTGTCTATTAAACACCATCAATGCATACATGATATAGTTACAAAATATTTTTATCGAAGTATTTCTGACATTGAATAATGAACACATAAATTCTTAATCTGGAGGAAGAAACCTTAAAAGACTCTTTCAGTATTATGTTACCTCGGTGTATTTATTTGGGAAATGAAACCACAGGGTTTTGAAAATAAAATGATAAGATAAATAACCAAATACACAGACATCGAGTTTTAAGTGAGGCAATGAAAATAAAGTTATAGGAATTATTCCAAACAATGGTCAAAGAGTGATGTATTAAGAATGATATGTGTTATGCCTTAAAAAAAAATAATGAATTAAATCCCTTATCTCGGTATACAAAGGATTCACAAAGAAAGGAGAGAAGTTAAATTTTATTACCTATTTTAGGAAGTCCACATCCACAATTGTTTAATATATTGGACCTGATAAGTGAATTCCACCATCAATATCATTCCAAGAGAAAACCTTGGGAAAAAACAAAGAATTGTTAACCTAGGGTATAATAGAAGGGAACTAAACATTAAACTAAAACAACCATAATTAATTATTTAAAAGAAATAATAACTTACGGATTATGTAAACTAATTCCTGATTGTAGAGCTATGTATCCCACAAATATATGGAAGGGTTCCAAGGAATACCTAATAACAAATATAGACACCAAAATTTTATCATCCAAAGGCTCTATGGATTATCTAAATAAATAATTTTTGGGAAAGAAAGTTGTAATTCATAACCTTTTCTTACCATTATACTAGGGAGTATTGACAAAGATTAAGAGGAATTAAAATTTTATAATTTGAGCTTCAATTTACACAATTGAGCAATAATGGGGGTTTCAAATCTAAACTTCATAGATGGTTCCAAAGTTTGAAAGTGAAAAAATGAAAATTGAAAGCACAGGCTTGGGTGGTAGTTGTTTCACAGCCCTTATGGCATGTAAGTCAAGAAATAATATGAACTATTTCCATGGTGTGAAAAAAAATTACAACTACATCCTAATCATCTACTCACACCTATCACGTGATAGTAGCGAATGTTAGCATGGTAAATAATGAATTGTGTCCCTGTATTAACGTAAGGGTTGAGGAATGTATTTTTAGTAGTAGCTCAATGAGTTATGACAAATCACATGATGACCACAATTGATAGCAAAAAGAATACATAGGTAGTGGAGAACCATGAGGTCGAGTGGTCTATTTTGCTTCCATGTTCATCATTTGTTTCTCAAAGTAAATAATGGAAACAAATGCATTCACTTTTTCCTTAGTTTTGTTACTTTGGCCAAAGTTGAATGGTAATTATGCTTGGAATATTTACCATAATGTTTTTAAAAAAAGCGTTAATTTTCTCCACTATACTCTCTCGCTACTAAACTTTTATGAACCAAAGTTTTAGCGGGGAATTAATTTAATAAATTATTGTATAACAAAAGTTTTAGTATGAACTTATAATGAAAATTTGAGTTTAGAAGTGGAGTTGGTTTCCTTAAAGCTGGTTTTATACAATGAATTGAATGTTTAGTGGTGCTTTGTTGATGGTCAATCTCCTCACTAGATCATTGAATCTTCTCTTCAACTTCTAATCTGATGTGCAATGACATCTTGCTCTAGAGGGGGGTTCTCAAACCCCTCCTACCATAATTAGATTGTAGGTGAAGATTATGACATCAGTCATTGAGAGAATTCATCCAACTCACTTTCTAGCATTCTAGGGGTAGTGTCGATAGGTGACCTATGAAATCCTACCACTCTTGGAGCATCCTAGTAAAACAAGAACTAAATAGATGCCTCCCAAAAGTGGCTAAATACCTTGTTCCAAGGTCAAACTAGACTTTCTCCTAAGCTACATTTAAAACATGTAGGATTTTCCTCTCATTTTCAAGTTCTTAGGTGTTCAACCCATGGATAAGGAACCAAACCTCTAGATAAAAAAAAATGGAAACTTAAATGCCACATTGAGCTATAATTTGGCGCCAATAGATTGTTTCGATGGCTTTCAGTAAATTAGAAGATAACAAATGTTTTTTCAAAGGAGGACCATATTTGTTCAATAGCTCCATGATTTTCATTTGCTTCTAGACCATGTGATACAACCTAG
>APFE030587325.1:0-17192 GCA_000404065.3 Pinus taeda | reverse complement strand
TTGTGGCAGAATGTTTGTTTTGCCAACAAAATAAAGTTGAAACAATTAAGACACCGGGTCTATTACAACCTTAATCCATTCCAAGCCAACGTTGGGAGGAGGTTTCAATGGATTTTATCACAGGTTTACCCAAGTCTGAGGGAAAGAGTGTCATCATGGTGGTAGTTGACAAACTTACAAGTATGCACACTTTTGTGCATTATCACATCCATTTAAAGCCAGTACAATTTCTAGTGCATTTATGGAAACAATTCAAAGCTACATGGAAACCAAACATTATTGTAAGTGACAGAGATCCCATTTTCACTGGAAATTTTTTGACATAATTATTTTCTTGTCTTGGTACTCAGTTAGCTCATAGCTCATCTTATCATCCTCAATCTGATGGCAAAACTGAGATAGTAAACAAATGTTTGGAAGGATATCTTCGTTGCTTTGTATCTGATAAACAGACACAATGGGTCAAATGGTTGCCTCTGCTGAATGGTGGTATAACACTTCCTTCCATACACTAACAAAAATGACCCATTTATGGCACTTTATGGGTATCAGCCACCATCCATCACATCATATTAAGAGAAAATTCTAAGGTTCAGGCAGTGGAACATCACATCGAACATCAACAACAGGTCCTCCAACTCTTAAAGGATAACCTCGTGTTGGCACAAAATAGAATGAAACAACAGGCAGATCAACATCGCAGTGAAAGATGTTTTGATGTAGGTGATTGGGTATTCCTACGGCTACAACCATATAAGCAAATGTCCCTCGAGCAAGCTAAGAAGGATAATAAATTATCACCAAAGTATTATGGTCCGTACAAGTTGTTGCAAAAGATTGGTACTATGGCATACAAATTGGAGCTTCCTGCAGCTTCTTGATTGCACCCAGTTTTCCATGTTTCATGTTTAAAGAAGGTTATAGGCGATAAGCTCCCAGTACAAACAATATTGCCAGAACTTGAAAAGGAAGGAAAAATTATATTGGAATCAGAGGCAATCATAGAAACAAGAACTCGACAGCTACGAAATCAATCAATTTCAAAGTATCTTATCAAGTGGAAGAACTTATCTGCTGAAGATTCCACATGGGAGGATGAGAATTTTATACAGAAGCATCTAGAACTACTCAAGGGTTGAAGAAAACACTTTTTTGAAGGAGAAGGGCATGTTGGGTCCCTATAATACTAGTGATTACCCCATTACTATTGTAGTTTTACCCCTTATTAATATTGTTGTGCCCCTATTGTCCCCATATTGTTATTACTCTGCCCCGTAGAATCCCTTTATTGTTATTTTTGTGGCTTTATATTATTATTGTTAGGTCGGCTGGGTTATATTGTGACTCCTTAGACTCCTATATATAGAAAGGAGGTTTTGTCATTTGAATCATCCAAGAATTGTTCATTTATGTAATGTAAAGGAGGTTGCCCCCTCGAAGAGGCTGAATTCTAAGGCGATGATCTATCTTTTCTATGTTTTTCTTGAGCTAGTTTCATAAAACCATTTCATGGCTATCAATATTAGAGGAGTGGATGGGCCTATCTTACACATGCTTCTGTGTTTCATGACCATCAATACAAACAGCCAGATGGATGGATGATCATATCATGAACATCTCCATAACTATTAATGAGAAAGTGTTTGCCTGAAAATTAAGTATATCGATTGACTGGTAAATAGATGTCAGAATTCCCATGTACTGATGTACTTAGAAGGTGCATTAATGGATCTATAGAGGTGGAAATAGGCCTTGCCACATCACGGTACCAGTGCCATCTAGTTGCTTTCCTTACGTACGCAAAAAAGTCTTATTTTGTAACACTTTGTTGGAAATGTTAACCAGTGAGCAGGAACCCCTCCCTACTTACCATTCCAATCACAGTACCACTGCCATCTAGTCACCTTCCATATGTACGCAGAAAAGTCTTATTTTGTAACACAACGTTGGAAATGTTAACCAGTGAGCAGTTTTTCCTGCTGCTTTTTCATGTAAGTACAATCCCTATTTTAACATACCACAGGCAGCCATCTACAATGGCTTTATAAGCGTATATAATTTTTTTATTCATTCAGTGTTATTTGGCATTTCCCATTTTCGGTATGCATAAATTTTTTATTAATATCAATATATAAATCAAATTTATTTGCAGTGTCATTTGGCCTTTTCCATTTTGGATATGGATAAAATTTTTATTAATGTCAACATAAATTTATCATTAATATCAATATATAAATCAAATTTATTTGCCCTGTTATTTGGCCTTTCCCATTTTGGATATGCATATTTTTTTTATTATTATCAATTATATAATTAAATTAAATGCTAAAAAACTAAACAACCACATTTACTATTTTACAATAATACTATATAAGAATTTTATTTAGATTCTGAAATGATTAAAAATTAGATATTAAAAAACTAAACACTGCATTTACTATTTATCAAATCATTTTACAATAATACTATGTAAGAGAGTCCTGCCACCGTAGCTTGTTGGTATGTTGTTGTAGTAGTGTTTGGGAGGTCGCTGGTTCGATCCCCCACGCCTCCACAAAAATTTCAGCCACAAGAGTTAGTTCAATCGGTCAAGTCGGGGCCTCGCCAGATGGGAGGTCACAAGGTCATTTCTCGTAAGCTCTTCGGGTTAGGCCTGTTGATGGCTAAAAGGTTTGATCCCCCACAGATCAACCTAGTCTCTAAGCCACCCAGTGACCAAAGGTGGTTGTGAACCACAACCTAGTCTCAAAGCCACCCAGTGACCAAAGGTGGTCGTGAACCACAACCTAGTCTCTAAGCCACCCAGTTCAACCTAGTCTCTAAGCCACCTAGTGACCTGAACCACAACCTAGCCTCTAAGCCACCCAAGGTGGTCGTGAACCACAACCTAGTCTCCAAGCCACCCAGTTCAACCTAGTCTCTAAGCCACCTAGTGACCTGAACCACAACCTAGTCTCTAAGCCATCCAGTAGTCTGTAAGCCACCCAGTGACCAAAGGTGGTTGTGAACCACACATAAATAAAAATAAAAAATACTATGTAAGAATTTTATTTAGATTCTGAAATGATTAAGAGAGGAGTCTTAATTGAAAGACATGTCGTGATGTTAGGTTCGCAATAAACTTTTCAGTTTTTCAGTAATTCCAAGGTTCTCTAAAATGAACATCTATCTCATTCTCAAATATCCTATATTTTACGATTATTGAGAACAAGCAATTAAACAATTGAATATAAATTAATAAAATAAATTACATTCCTAAAAAGTTCAAGTAACAAATATAACTCTAATATTTTATAGAATGTTTTACACACTTCCCAACCTAAAAAATGTTACACGAGAGTTTCAAGACATAAATTTTATCATTTGAAAAACGATTAGACGCAAATAACGGTTTAGAGGGAGTCAATATATTCATCCATTTCGTGTTAATATAAATAACATTGTGGTATCATTTTACTCAAGTTAGAATGAATCGTATGTAGATTCAACTAAAAGACACATTTATATTAAATATAAACCAACTAAATAAATTAAACGGAGTTTAATAATGGTGTTTATTGTCTATGCTTTCAAGACTATTATTTCAATAGCCTTTTGAAAGGGTATATCTCCCAGTAAATATACAGTTTAATATTTTTTGAAAACGATCTAGGTCTAGTTGTCTGAGATAACAACAGGGTAGGCTTGCCACATGGAGTATATGACAGACACATGACTACCATAACATTCAAGGCGACATATTTTAATTGTACATCGTGTTTAAATTCTATTGATTTCCTTTTAACTACTGTAAAGACATGGTATGTGCCAAATTCTAATATGGGAAGACTTGCATTACACGTGCATGGCCATAAAATTAAACAGAACCAACAAGACCCACTCGCATGGATTACACTTGCATGCCCACAAAAGAAAAGGAAATGGACAAATGAAATATGTCCATGCATATCCGGTGGGCTTGTTCTATGTGTGCAATCCATGGTGAAGGAAGCTTTCGCTAAAGAAAGTACCTTTTGTGATTAGAAAGAACTTTTACACAACAGTAAGTATTTGCAGGGGTTGTCAAATATTAGTACAAGAAGGTGTACAGGATCGTTCCGATGGGATAAACCATAGGAAGGCATACATGAACATTGTGATAACATACAACTAATTTTCTTCTAGCTCTGTCTCACCCAATGCAAAGTTTCCACACAAAACGCTTGGCATGATTGCAATATTTGTCCTAAGGTAATGGAGCATGGCTCACTTGTTCGACTTTATGACAATAGGTTTTTGAAAAATGAAAAATCCTAGGAAGTTGAGGATACGATGGCTTGGACCCTTCTAAATCATGTACATCTCAAAATATGGTGCAATGAGGTAGACTGTATTGGATGGCTAGTTGATGAGAGGTTTGGTAAATGGTAGTTTGTTGAAGTTTTACTGGTATTTTGGGTAGATGTTCTTTACTCTCTTCATCTCTCTTATTTTCAGTGTGATTTATTTTGAGTGCAATTTAGCTGTAATTTATTTTACTATGACATGATTAGTATGGAGATCAAACAAATGTAAAAAAAATTCATCCATACTTTTATGGGTCACCCCTACTTATTGAGACAATTGTCTTGTGAGGGACACACAATTTATAAGGAAAGGAGTTTCATTTTCACATAAGAGAAGGAGATTCATTTTCACTTGTAAATTTTTCACTTGTTGTACAATAGTTCTTGTGGAGTTTCATATGGAGTGAAGCCTTTAGTGTGGGTGGAAGTTTTTTCTTAGATAGAAAGTTACATTGCAATTTGAAAGTTCTCATTGAAACCCCTCTTTATATCGGTGATGAAAATATTCTTTACATCCATCTGAGATATAACAATCAGATTGTAATCATTCATCATCAAGTTTGTAATCCCTTGCAAAAAGTTGCACAAAGTTGTGTTTTCTTGAACTCTGGAAAATGAATTCATGTTCAAGAAGCCTTTAGCAATTTGGCTCCATTAACTTTTAGGTGTATATTAAACACACAAGGTTGTCAGTTTCCTAACTTCTACCAAGGATATGTTGCCCAAAGAGCTTGTAGAAATCATTCAGGAGGTTATCATTTTATCTTCCATTGTGCAATTCAACTTAAATTATAGGTAGGGAATGGCAACCATCTATAGTATAAACTTTGTCCAATTCAACTTAAAGTATAAGTAGGGACTGACAACCATCTATAGTCTAAACTTTGTCCAATTCAACTTAAATTATAGGTAGGGAATGACAACCATCTATATTCTAAACTTTTTCCATTGATTGGTAAGAATTCTTAACCTAACTATTGCAAAACTTATAATATATCATGTTATGGTAGAGTTGAAATACTTGTAATATAATGCATTTATGTCATTTAGCGGAAGATGCTCCCGTGGTTAGCCTTCACAACTTGTAAAGAGTTGATGAGGGGCTATGAAAGTAGTAAAAACAATATATGTTATAAGTTATAACTCTTTTGGATAAAGCTCAAATACATGGGTCGGGGCAAGAAAAGAAAAGACAATTAACAATACTAGTTACAACCTTTTACGCATATGTAACTAAGAAGGTTATAGCCTTTTACCCTCAATGGAGCCATCAGTAAGAAAAAATTTTAATCCATTGACCCATGTGAGTGAGCTCACGTAGATATCAGGCTTTAGATCGAGTAGTCAATGGACTATAGGTGTGTGAGAGTTAACGAATTAGGAAAATGTATAGATTCATATTTACCAATCTCATAAACTCTAAGTAATAACTAATTCGAAGGAAAAAAGGGGTGAAAGCCAAATCCCTGAAAAATTTGTATAGTGTTTGATGTTTGGTTTTTTTTACTGTATCAATGCATAATCATTTTTTTCCTTAGTTGTCAGGTTTACATATTTTTGCAATGATTTTTTTCTCTAGCAATTTAGTTTACATATTTTTGCAATCCCTAGCATGAACATATAATTTTTATTTTTTTTGCACAACAGAAAATGGTTAAAGCGCTTAACAGAAAGTGAGTTTGGAAACTTAGTTCCAAAATGGTGAGGTATCTACCTTCATGCAATACGTTGGGGTAGAACAAATATGCAACCATTACTCTTGCTACTACTTGCTACTCTCCAAGAAAGAGAAGTCTCGACCTATTTCATGAACAAAAAGGGGAATTAGATAAAGGTAAATATAGTTACATATAAAATTTGTATTCATACTTGTTGATTTTGTTTTAACAATAGCAGAATTCACCACATAACAAAAAGGTGGTGATAGACATATGAAATTTGTATTCATATTTGTTGATTTTGTTTTAAGAATAGCAGAATTCACCACATACCTATCTGCAATTTTGAGAAGAGTTATGTAACTTTCATACTTTCCTGATATTACGCTGTAACTTTCCTGATATTACGTTGTAACTTTCCTTAATATTATCTAGTTATAGGTTTTTCCTAAACTCATTACTCATTATTAAATGGGCATTGTCCTATTGACTAAAAGAACATTTGTCCCGGTCTTGGGGTGTACCATCCTTTGCAATCTGAGGGCAGAAAGGACTTAGACATTAGCTTTGACATAGATAAATATGAAACATGGTCATAGATAAATATCAAATATGGTCAAGTGGCGAAATGGTAGAGCACTATGTTGTAGCAAAGAAAGGTGTCGCAGCAGAAGAACTCAAACTAATATGGAAGTGATAGCATGCCATCATAGTGGGGTAGCGAAATTTTGTCAAAATTGTGTTCAAAGTGTGTTATAAGATATCTAATATCTCACATTTCATATTAGAAGACTAATGCTAGAATTACTTCTAGCATTAGTTCAATCATAAAAAATGTTAGTCTAAAACTTTGGGTAAAAGACATAAATTATGTCATCAAACGATGCAACTACACAATAAGACTTCGAATTTCATAAGCCAATACCTATCAAATAAATAGTATTTAAATTTTAACTTTAATTAAAAACTATTGAAACTTTGGTTTAAAAAAAGGTGATGGCTAAATTAATAAATGGTCAACGATGGGTCAACGATCCAAGCGATCCCTATAGTCCCTGCATCGCCTAAGGAAGGGACTAGTAAGTAACAAAGCAATTCAAAGTCTAATAAGTAACAAAGTAATTCAAAGGTTTACCTCAATCCATTTATAATAAACACTACATTGAAAATTTTTAAAAATAAAAATAAATTATAGATTTATTTTAAACTATTACGAGTGATGGTAAGAATATATATATATATTATATATATTCTATATATATAATATATAATATATATATATATATATATAATATATATATATCTAATATATATTATATTTATTATATATATATATATTTTTATTATATATTGGTTATAATATATATATTTTAATTTTATATAGTTATAAATATATATATTTAAAATAATTGCTTTAAATATGATAGTGTAAATTTAAAGATGTCAATATATTCTAATGGTTGTTATTCACAATACTAACTTTCTTACATATCTAAATCATATATTTAAACCATATTTAAATTAAAAATTTACAAAACTTGATTATAAATTTACTATACCATTTGTGAAATGCCACCTATAAAAAAAAAAAATAGAAGGATTAGAAAATGTTATAATCTAAAAATATGACAAGTAAATTATTACGTTAATTACATCGATAGGCGTTTCTTCTTGAAAATGGTTAGGCCAACCATTCGTATCCCTTTTTGCTTCTATGTTGACATTTGTCCCTATTGTCTCAAACCATTTTGTGATTTGCGAATTCCATGATGTCACTCGTCTCTCCTATTTGTATGTATCTCATCGTTCTCGACTGCATTTATTGGCCACCCTTGACCCTGCCTCCATTCTCTTCAACTATTGGAGTCTGCTCCCTTCATATTTCTATTCTGTGAAGTCTTGCACCACTCTTTTCACTGTTGCTAGACCTTCAACATGCATTAGATTCAAAAGAACATTTCTTCAAATCCCTGTTGGGTGAGTTCAATTCTGAACGAGGTGCAAAGAATGGCTAGAGGAGTGGAGATATTGGAGGAAAAACCATTACTATAATTTAGGATTACCAGTCGAATTTGTAGCTTCTTGTTACTCATATCACAACTAAATTTGCAGCACCTTGTTACCGTATCACTATGGTACCATATGTCTCTGTACCAACATATCATTCTTAGCAAAGAATGCACCTGAGTTTAGCAATTTGAGAGGTCCTTGCAAGCAAGCCATTTATACACACATGTCTGTCACACTTTCTAATATGTTCGATGCCTCTCAAACCAACACAACTACGAAGTTTCATGTCAATGTTAACGACTTTAACTCGAGGACATCCAGTCAGGCAGGGATTGAATTCTCCTCTGCAACTCTACCAATTTATTAAGTAACTTCCATCCATCACAAAATCAAAAACCTACTATTTACCACTCACATTTCATCCCCGCAATGCCTTCGCTTAGTGTCCCTGTCATGCTGATTTCTGTCGTCATCATATGCTTCTGTCAATTTCCCACGAATGTGTCCCAGAAGTGTCCAATGACCCTTGTTACGCCTATCACGTATGATTCCCAGACAATCAATTTCATCGTGGAGATGAGGCAGAGAACCCCTCTGAAAATCCTGCAATTATTGCTCAGTATAGAGCAAGACTTCATGTGGGTAAGATGTGCTAACAATGTATACAAGTCCTCTACTTATTTCCCTATCGACTGCAATGCACCATTATGCACGTCGTATGAATATTCGATGTGGCTTACCTGCACTAACTTCCCTGCATTCGATTGCAACAACCATAGATACTCCATGCGAAAACTGGGCCTCAACCTCAGGCAGGACGTGGTTGTGCTTCTCAGTAGCAACAGTCGGGAATTAGGTCACCTCGCTAGGCTTCGCTTGTTGCTCAAAATTCGATTGCAGCAAAGTCAACTCCTGTTGCGGAAAGGAAATCACAACTACACAGGGGCTTAATTAAAACACATAATGCATTCACAGAAAAACAAATTAAAACAAAAAAATTTGCGGTAAATCTTCTTGTGAAAGGTTAATACCATAACACAACTAGCCGCACTTTATATTATATGTCAAAACATAAGGAAATGCATTCATGTGATAAATGGAGGTTGTAGCTCGAAGTGAAAAACACAAAAGACTTACTTTGATTTATGCATCACTAGGTTGTAGAGTAAATGTCTATAAAACTCCGTAAAATTGGTTTTCACACACCCACCAATATTTCCTCCACAATTTTCTCCTCACTACCTCATAGACTCTCGCTCTCTAACTTTCCCAACATTACAAATGACTTTTACATCTATATTTATCTCAACATACAAATTTTACATTAATACATCACAGAGAAAATAATTAATACGCAACATGGGCGATTTTACATAGTAGTTGGCTTTCTGAACTTGCAGTTGTTATGGAGTGTGGGAAATAGTCACAGAGTGAATGCTTGCCCATATCTATTTACCAAACTTCATTAAGTTCCTTAAACTCTTTGTTGTGTTGTGGAATGGTCAGCGTTGTACTTCTGCTCTGACTTTAGTCCTTTCACCGCAAACAAAATCACAACTGCGCAGTTGCTGACTTGGCAAGCATGGTGTTTATCAGTGTCTTGAAGGCGATGGTTGGGATTATTATTTCCAACACTCCCCCTTAATCAAAATTTCCCCCATTGAAAATTCCTGAAAAATCTCTAAGATAAACAAAACTTTCACGTGCCAATGGCTTTGTGAAAATATCAACAAATTGTTCTTGTGACCTGCAATGTTGCAACACAATCTCATCGTTGTTAATCAACTCTCTGATAAAATGATATTTAGCATCAATATGCTTGGTCCTCTTGTGAAAAACAAAATTCTTTGATAATGCAATTGATGATATGTTGTCGCAGAAAATAGTTGTCATTCTCTCTTGGTCGTGGCGAAGATCCCTCAACATCCTTCTCAACCAAAGCGCCTGACACACTGTTGTTGTTGTGACGACATATTCAACTTATGTTGTTGACAATGAAACTATCGATGACTTCTTGGAGGCACATGAAATGGCTCTAGAACCCAAATGAAAAACATATCTAGACGTGCTCTTTTTGTCATTGACACTTCCTTCCTAATCACTGTTAGTATAACCAAACAGCCTTAAATCACTTGTTGCAACACACAAAATGTCATATTTTTTTCTCCCATTGACGTACCTTAGAACCCTTTCAGCTACTTTCCAATGTGTCTCCTTGCGTGTCTATATGAACCTCGACATGAGTCTCCCTGCATACATTATATCCGGCCTAGTGGCGGTCAAATACATCAAACTACTTATCATTCTTTTGTATAATGTTAGATTGACATTGTTGCTGCAATCATTTTTGCTCAACTTCAACACCATGATAGTTTGAGTTGGTGGAGGCTTGCTGTTTTGCATCTTAAACCTCTCCAAAATGTCCCCTACATAATTTTCTTGAGAAACGAAAATTCCATTTTTTGTTTGCTTCACTTCTATGCCCAAAAAATATCTTAGCAACCCGAAGTCAGTCATTTCAAATTCACTCTTCATGACTTTTTTGAAATCAGTGATGAGTAAATCATTATTGCCTGTAAAAATCAAATCATCGACATATAAGACGATACTAATTATCTTACCATCGCTCTCTTTGATGTAGAGGGTAGGCTCTCCGTCACATTTGTTGAAACCATTGTCCAACAAGTGGGCATCTATCCTATTTTATCATGCACGTGGTGCTTGCTTCAGCCATAAAGATCTTTCCTTAACCGATACACTTTTTCTTATTTTCCTTCTACCTCATAACCAGGCGGTTGCACAACATACACTTCCTCTTTCAACACTCCATTCAAGAATGTTGATTTTATGTCCATTTGATACACCTTCCATTTATTTTGCGCGCTAATCACCACAACTGTACGCACTGTCTCCATCCTCGCGACTGGCACAAATGTCTTTGAATAATCTCTTCCATTGTTTTTCTTGTATCATTTGACAACTAGCCTTGCTTTGTGCCTTTAAATATTTCCCTCAATGTTTCTTTTGGTCTTATAGACCCACTTCACTCCAATGACATGTTTTTCTTGCGGAAGGTTCACTCGCTCCCATGTGTTATTATTTTCTATTGCTTCTATTTCTTCCTCCATTGCCGAAACCCATTTTTCTTCTTTGACTGCATGTTCAAAATGGATTTGGTCATCTACATGACAAAATAAAGCTCATCTTGCTCATAAATTTCTGAATTTTGGTCTTCTTGTGTTTATTGTAGATGGGTTTGACATGTCACTTGGTGTTGCGCTTTGCGGCGTGCTTGGAGAAGCAGTTTCTTGACTATGTGACATTGTTCTATTATTTTTTGATTGTGTTACTTGCTGCCTTCTTTGTTTCACTTTCTTGACTTTCCTGATATTACGTTGTAACTTTCCTGAATATTATCTAGTTATAGGTTTTTCCTAAACTCATTACTCATTATTAAATGGGTGTCTTCCTACTGATTTAAAGAACATTTGTCTCGGTCTTGGGGTGTACCATCCTCTGCAATCTGAGGGCAAAAAGACTTTGACACTTGCTTTGACATAGATAAATATGAAACATGGTCATAGATAAGTATGAAATATGGTTAAGTGGAGAAATGGTAGAGCACTATGTTGTAGCAAAGAAAGGTGTGGCAGTGGGAGAACTCAAATTAATATGGAAGTGACAACATGCCATCATAGTGGGGCAACGAAATTTTGTCAAAATTTTGTTCAAAGTGTGTTATAAGATATCTGATATCTCACATTTAATATTAGAAGACTAATGCTAGAATTACTTCCAGCATCAGTTCAATCATAAAAAATTTTAGTCTAAAACTTTGGTAAAAGACATAAATTTTGTCATGAAACAATGCAACTACACAATAAGACTTCGAATTTCATAAGCCAATAATCTCTCAAGTAAATAGTATTTAAATTTTAACTTTAATTAAAAATTATTGAAACTTTGGTTTAAAAAATGGTGACGGCTAAATTAATAAATGGTCAACGATCCAAGCAATCCCTATAGTCCCTGCACCGCCGAATGTGGGGACTAATAAGTAACAAAGTAATTCAAAGGTTTACCTGAATCCATTTATAATAAACACCATATTGAAAATATTTAAAAATAAAAAGAAATTATAGATTTATTTTAAATTATTATGAGTAATGTTAAGAATATATATATATATATATATATATACTATATATATATGTATGTATAGTATGATATAGTCATGTATGTATTATTGATAGTATGTATTATGTATGTATAATTATATATATATACTATATATATAATATATATATATATATATATGTTAATACTATATATATTTTATATATATTATTATATATATATAATATAATATTTTTTTATTATTTAGTTATATATATATATTTAACATAATTACTTTCAATATGATAGTCTAAATTTAAAGATATCAGGTTGTTTTTCACAATACTAACTTTCTTATTATCTAAATCATATATTTAAACCATATTTAAATTAAAAATTTACAAAACCTGATTATAAATTTACTATACCATTTGTGAATTGCCACCTATAAAAATTAGAAAAAAAATAGAAGGATTACAAAACGTTATAATCTAAAAATATGACAAGTAAATTATTACGTTAATTATGTCGATAGGTGTTTCTTCTTGAAAATGTTTAGGCCAACCATTCGTATCAGTTTTTTCTTCTAGGTTGACATCTATCCCCGTTGTCTCAAACCATTCTGTGAATTGAGAATTCCTTGATTTCACTCGTCTCTCCTATTCGTATGTATCTTGTCGTTCCCGACTGCATTTATTGGCCAGCGTCGACCCCTGCCTCCATTGTGTTCAACTATCGGAGGCTGATCCCTTCATATTGCTACTCTGTGAAGTCTTCCACCACTCTTTTCACTGTTGCTAGACCTTCAACATGCATAAGATTCAAAAGAAAATTTCTTCAAATCCCCGTTGGGCGAGTTCAATTCTTAACGAGGTGGAAAGAATGGCTAGAGCAGTGGGGATATTGGAGGAAAAACCATTGCTACAATTTAGGATTACCAATCGAATTCGCAGCTCCTTATTACTCATATCACGACTAAATTTGCAGTGCCTTGTTACCATATCACTATGCTACCTTATGTCTCTGTACCAACATATCATTCTTAGCGAAGAATGCACCTGAGTTTAGCAATTTGAGAGGTCCCTGCAGGAAATCCATTTATGCACACATGTCTGTCACACTTTCTAAGATGTTCGATCCCTCTCAAACCAACACAACTACAAAGTTTCAGGTCAATGTTGATGATTTTAATTCGAGGACATCCATTTAGGCAGGGATTGAATTCTGCTCTACAACTCTGCCTATTTATTACGTAACTTCCATCCATCAAAAAATCAAAAAACCTACTACTTGCCACACACATTTCATCCCCGCAATGCCTTCGCTCAGTGTACCTGTCATCCTGATTTTTGTCGTCATCATATGATTCTGTCAATTTCCCAGGAATGTGTCCCAAAACAACCCAACGAACCTTGTTACGCCTATCACGTACGATTCCCAAACAATCAAATTCACCGTGGAGATGAGGCAAAGAACCCCTCTGGAAATCCTTCAATTAGTGCTCGACATAGAGTAAGACTTCATGCAAGTAAGATGTGCTAACAATGTATACAAGTCCTCTACTTATTCCCCTATCAACTGCAGTGCACCATTATGCACGTCGTATGAATATTCAATGTGAATTACCTGCACTAAATTCGGTGCTTTCAAATGCAACAACCATAGATACTCCATGCGAGAACCCAACCTCAACCTCAGGCAAGACGTTGTGGTGCTTCTCAGTAGCAACGGTTGGGAATTAGGTTGCCCCGTCAAGTTCCCCTTCTTGCTCATCGCTTGCCTGTATGATTTTGAACACACCCCCTTGCCTCAGGAGGTCAATGGTGTTGCTGGAATGAGCTCGTCCATGCTAGCACTACCAACTCTATTAGAAAAAATTTACGAGGAAGAGGAGATGAGTCTAGCTCAAAATTCAGTTGCGACGAAGTCAACTTCAGTTGCGGAAAGGAAATCTCAACTACACAGGGGTTTAATTAAAACACATAAATCATTCACAAAAAAACAGAGTAAAACAAAAAATGTTATGGTAAATCTTCTTGTGAAAGATTAATACCATAACGCAACTAGCCACACTTTATATTATAG
Organism: Pinus taeda; assembly: GCA_000404065.3. Taxonomy (NCBI): domain Eukaryota; kingdom Viridiplantae; phylum Streptophyta; class Pinopsida; order Pinales; family Pinaceae; genus Pinus; species Pinus taeda. The sequence goes on along the minus strand of APFE030587325.1, from coordinate 2,998 downwards.
GTCAAAACATAAGGAAATACATTCGCGTGATAAATGGAGGCTACAACTCCAAGTAAAAAACACAAAAGACTTCCACCAATATTTCCTCCATGATTTTCTCCTCACTACCTCATAGACTCTTGCTCTCTAATTTGCCCAGCATTAAAAATGACCTTTACATCCATATTTATCTAAACATACAAATTTGACATTAATACATGACAAAAAATAATTAATACGCAACATGGGCGATTTTACATAGTAATTGGCTTTCTGAACTTGCAGGTGTTGTGGAGTGTGGGAAACAGTCGCAGAGTGAATGCTTACCCATATCTGTTTACCAAACTTCATTAAGTTCCTTAAACTCTCTACTGTGTTGTGGAATGGTCAGCGTTGTACTTCTGCTCTGTCTTCAGTCCCTTCACCTGCATACAAAATCGCAACTGTGTAGTAGTTGACTAGGCAAACATGGTATTTGTCTGTGTGTTGAAGGCAATGGTTGGGATTATTATTTCCAACACTCCCCCTTAATCAAAACTGTCCCCATTGACAATTCCCAAAAAATCTCTAAGATAAACAAAACTTTCACGTGCCAATGGCTTTTTGAAAATATCAGCAAATTATTCTTGTGACCTGTAGTGCTGCAACACAATCTCATCATTGTTTATCAACTCTCTAATAAAATGATACTTAGCATCAATATGCTTGGTCCTCTTGTGAAAAACAAAATTCTTTGATAATGCAATTGCTGATGTGTTGTCACAAAAAATAGTTTTCATTCCCTCCTGGTCCCGACGAAGATCCCTCAACATCCTTCTCATCCAAACTTCCTGACATGATGCTGCTGCTGTGATGACATATTCAGCTTCTGTTGTTGACAATGAAACTATCGATGACTTCTTGGAGCCACATGAAATGGCTCCAGAACCCAAATGAAAAACATATCCGAACGTGCTCTTTCTGTCATCGACACTTCTTGCAGAATCACTGCCAGTGTAACCAACCAACTTGAAATCACTTGTTGCAGCATACGAAACACCATATTGTTTGGTCCCATTGACATACCTTAGAATCCTTTCTGCTACTTTCCAATGTGTCTCCTTGGGTGTCTCCATGAACCTTGACACCAGACTCATTGCATACATTATATCCGGCCTACTGGCGGTCAAATACATCAAACTGCCTATCATGCTTTTGTATAATATCAGATTGACGTTGTTGCTGCAATTGTCTTTGCTCAACTTCAATACCATGACAATTGGAGTTGGTGCAGGCTTGTTGTTCTACATCTTTAACCTATCCAAAATGTTTGCTACATAAGTTTCTTGAGAAATTAAAATGCCATTTTTTGTTTGCTTCACTTTTATGCCCAAAGAATATCTTAGCAACCCCAAGTCAGTCATTTCAAATTCACTCTTCATGACTTCTTTGAAATCAACAATGAGGAAATCATCATTGCCTGTCAAAATCAAATCGTCGATATATAAGATGATAATAAGAATCTTACCATTGCTCTCTTTGATGTAGAGGGTAGGCTCCTTTTCACATTTGTCGAAACCATTGTCCAACAAGTAGGTATCTATCCTATTGTACCATGCATGTGGTGCTTGCTTCAGCCTATAAAGAGCTTTCCTCAACTGATACACTTTGTCTTATTTTCCTTCTACCTCATAACTAGGTGGTTGCGCAACATACAATTCCTGTTTCACCACTCCATTCAAGAATGTTGATTTTATGTCCATTTGATACACCTTCCATTTATGTTGTGCTCCAGTCGCCACAACTGTACACACTGTCTCCATCCTCGCGACTGGTGCAAACGTCTTTGAATAATCTCTTCCATGCTGTTGCTTGTATCCTTTGACAAATAGCCTTTCTTTGTGCCTTTCAATCTTTCCCTCAATGTTTCTTTTGGTCTTATAAACCCACTTCACTCCAATGACATGTTTTCCTTGCAGAAGGTTCACTAACTCCCATGTGTCATTATTTTTAATTGCTTCTATTTCTTCCTCCATTGCCGAAACCCATTTTTCTTCTTTGACTGCATCTTCAAAATCTATTGGGTCATCTACATGACAAAATAAAGAAAATAATGAATTCAGACCAACGCTACTATCAACCTCATCCTGCTCATAAATCTCATTTAAATTTCTGAATTTTGGTCTTCTTGTGTTTACTGAAGATGGGTTTGACATGTCACTTGGTGTTGCGCTTTGCGGCGAGCTTGGATAAGCACTTGCTTGACTACGTGACACTGTCCTATTATTTGTTTATGGTGTTACTTATTGCCTTCATTGTTGCACCTGAATAGGAGTAGAGGGAGTCATTGTCGAGGAATTGTTTGCTGCTATCAATTCCTCTTTGTCCTCATGTGATATACATGTTTTGACATTGATTTTCTTCTCTAATCTTCCATCCCATGCTTCCTCTTCTATGAACTTCAAATCTTTGTTGATTATGACTTTATTGGTTGATGGATTGTAGAGCTTGTATGCCTTGAATTCATCACTGTATCCAACAAATATGCATTTCTCCCCCTTGTTGTCCAACTTCTTCCTCAACTCATCTGGGACATGTGCATATGCCACATATCCAAAGACTCTCATGTGAGTGACACTATGCCTTCTTCCACTCCATGCCTCTTCAGGAACCACGTTCTAGACACTTTTGGTTGGACCTCTATTCAAGATATATGTTGCACAAGTGACAGCTTCAGCCTAATAATCATTTGGAAAATGGTTTTCCTTCAACATACTCCTTGCCATTTCCATAATGGTCCTATTCTTCCTTTTCGCTACACCATTTATCTAAGGTGTATGCCTTGTCGTAAATTTCTTGTGAATTCCATGCTTCGTGCAAAATCAAAGGAAGTCATTTGAGATATATTCGCCACCTCTTTCAGTCCTGAGGACTTTGATGTAGTGTCCACTTTTCTTCTCAACAAAATCCTTGTATTGGTGAAAGTGCTCAAACACTTCACTTTTTGTTTTAGGAGATAGACCCATGTCTTCCTTGTGTA
>APFE030587320.1:103133-116655 GCA_000404065.3 Pinus taeda | reverse complement strand
TTAGGACTGTGTTCTATACCCATCTTGGACTCATTTGACTTAGACTCCACTTAGTATTACAAAAAATACTAAAATATTAAGGATACAAATAGTACAAATACTATACTCATTTTAGACTCATTTAGCTTAGACTCCACTTAGTACTACAAAATATTAACGTACAAAAATAATAAAAAATACTAACCCATTTTGGACTCATTGGATTTATACTCTACTTAGTATTACAAAATATACTAAAATATTACCGACACAAAAATAATAAAAATACTAACGCCTACGGCAGCAATGAGGATGTTAGTTTAAAACATAAAAAATATCTTAAATTACAATTTTTTTTTTATTTACTCAATTATTTAAAATTATAATAAAATTAAGGTAAAAAAAATATTAATTTAATAATCTTAATAATTTAAAATTATAATAAAGCAAAATTTAAACACAATACTAATCCAATTATCTTAATAATTTGAAAGTAAGTAAAATAAAATATTAATCTAATTATCTTAATAATTTAAAAAATTACAATAAAAATAAGGTTAAGCAAATAATAAGTCATATAACACAGAGGTAAACTTACCATATTTGAAATCTTCTATTAAATTACTATTAATAACTAATAACACACAGAAGTAAACTTAGCATATTTGAAATCTTTTATTAAATTTTATAAAATATTTTATGAAACTTGGATATTGAAACAACGATGAAAGAAGATATAGGTACATTTGGTTGATTATTTATTAAATCTTTAGTCTTTATTGGTTTTTCGTCTCCGTCAAAGGAGAGCTTAAATTAATTCGGGATCACTGGCACTTGTCAATATGATAACTTCTCAATACCATGACTTCCATCAATTTGGTGATCCACATAGGGCAGCGAACTCCTAGAAATACAGATCGTCGGCTCCCGGCCGGAATAAATCACCGAAACCGGATTGAATCAGACAGCGTGGCATGCTTCGATAGGTTTTCACCCGTTGTAAAAAATGCTGATTAGTATTTACCAATAATCATATCATGCTTTTGACTTGTGGAAGCTAGAGGGCATGCAACCACAACCCACCTGCACGTCCGATACAATTTTCCGACTTAGAGTTGACATGCACATTAACAAAATACAAATAAGACTTAGACTTAACCAACAACTGAACATAGACTTGACATACACTTAACAAACAAGCAGGAGGAAGAGTTTTCGACATAGACTTGAGCGACGACCAGGAAATACTGTTGATATTTCCCTTTTCTTCTACTGATCTCAAATCCACCTCCTCTTCTCTGCTCCCTTAGCTGCATACTTTGAAATCCACCTCCTTTTTTCTATTCCCGTGGCTACATACTCTGAAATCCACCTCCTTTGATTTGTTACCGCCAGCAGCCTGCGAGTTATTTCTCACTGCACTGCACGCTGTTCTGTTAGTAAGATAGCGGTCATGAATAAGCTGAGTGCCCCTCTCAAGCTTGCAAAGCAAGCGTTGATAGCTCTGCCCAAGGGGTTGCTAAAAGTCCAAGTAATTAAGAAAGTAACAAAAATGATTCCAAATGGCAAGAAAAGGAAGAATGCGGAAATGTACAAGAAGAAGAAGGCCAATAATGGCAAGGAAAAGAAGAATGCAGAAATTGAGTTAAAGGAGGCGAATTATGAAGATGGAATATTTTCAGGTGGTGATGTCATCCCGAATTATGAAGATGGAATATTTTTAGGTGGTGATGTCATCAATAATAGTGATGATATCAATAAGTCAGCGGATGCTTTTATCATAATGATGCGGAAGCAATGGGCATTCGAACGACAAGAAGATGAGATGGAGATCGCCACCACCAATAATCATCATCATCATGTAGATGCTGCTACTGAAGAAGAGGCTCCTAATCATGCTGCTGCTCCTGTTGCTGACGGGGCTCCTAATCATGCTACTGCTGATGATGCTGCTCTTGATGACGCTGCTCCTAATAATGCTGCTGAAGAAGATGTCGATGAGCCGGCGGTTGCTGCTGCTGCTGAGAAAGACATATTTAATGAGGTGCCCGCGGATGCTAATTATTATATCCATCATGATGATCAGGTTACTGCTGCTGAAGAAGATAATGATATGGATGAAGCTATCGATTGTTACATAAAAAAATTGCCATCTGCAGTGGTTGTTAGTCGACGAGGTCGCTGAAGGGTACATGGAACATACCCAGCAGCAGTGGACGTTGTTAGAGGATATCGATGAGGCTTCAGGGGCTTTTATAAAAAATACCCGCCACCAGTGGTTGTTAGAGAAGCAGCAAGACCAGCACATCAAAAAAATCAGGCGAGCAGCAAAAAGAGTCGATGTTAAGGAAAAGGAAAATTGAAACTTCTCATAGCAGCAATATGCTGTGTGTATATGTGACTTCTCTCCATAATATATACATCATTGCAAATTTGCCATAATTTCTTGGCATACTGTATTGCTTATGATAAATCAATCTCAGAATACATCCATTATAGATACAACGGTATTAGAATACTTTTTCCATAAATGCTGTAAATATGCTTCAAAACACACGTGAATATATATATCCCACGTTTATTATTATTTTAAAAATATATATAGATTTCCCACGTGTATTATTAATTTAAACAATTATATTGTTCCCAACTCCAGCAAATGTAAATATACTACACTACACTATTTGTCATGCATATTTTGGATTCTTATAAATAATCAAACGATGAGTACTCCATCCCAATGGAATTGGTGTTTTGAATGTGATAAGTCACACAAGTCAGGTTGTTTTCTGTTTTCTTGGAGTGGAATGGCTGTTCTGAATGTGATAAATTGTCTCTCCATTTCCATAACTTTAAAATATCTTACACTTACATAACTCTGCAACTTTAAAAACATGGTTCCAAATAAATTTAACACCGGGGTAAGCTTTTATTCTAATCAATTCAATTCATATGATAAACTAATTTTTCCTCCTTCTATATATACATATATATGTATAATTCATCATTTACATATTCAAAACAATAAATTATTAATAAATTTGCTATAATAAAAATAGTAATAACTTTATTTGATTAAAAATATTTAGTTTTTCAACTCAAAAAAATGTTGGAGAACATCAAGTGTAGCTTTCACTAATTAATAGAAATAAAAAGACTAACGAATCAAAAATAGGGAAGATCAACCGATTTAAAATAGAAACAACAATAGTTCCCAAACCTGGTAGTTACGTCGAAGTCTCAAACATGGTCAAATTTTCCTATGGTTAAGAAAAACTTAAGTTCTTTTAATTTTGCAATGGTTTATATATGGATTTAATGGCTGACATATATCTGATATTTATATGGTTTTATGCTAGTTATAAGAATGGTTAAATAAATGGTTCATGTCATGTTTATTTCATCTATTTACTTGTAATTGTTAAATGGATGGATGTAAGACCTAATTGATGATATAATAGTTCAATGGAGAAGGAGGTGTTCCTTCTAGTTATGTTTCATAAGTTCTTTCAGTCATTTATGCTCTGTCTTGTATCCTAGACCTGAAGGTTGCATCGATGTTAAGTGTTTGACAAAATGTCAATCCCAGTTGGGGATGCTAAGGCCTAGTCCCGATCCAGGTGGATCTTCAAAAGGTACTAGTGGCATGGTAAAAGGCTCAAAACTCGAAGTGGAAGGATCTAGATAAACTTAGCATTGGATCGAAGTGCTCGTCATCATGATTCCAACGGTGTGAATAACACTCGAATCCAAGTTGGTATAAAGAAGTTAGAGCAGGTCAACTTTTATATTTGAATTGTCCAAGTGGATGGAGGAGTGATGTGGTAGACACTCTCAGCGAATGGGGAAACACCAAGTGGTAGGCTACCATTGGTCTTGTATATCACATATCAGAGCAAAAGGAAGAAGCAGCTTAAGGAGAAATGGCCCTGGTGGGATCTCGACCGCAATTGCGAAATCACATATTCTAGGTCGAAGGAGGAACAATTTTTAAAGAATTAGCCCCCAACAGAGCCAAGGTTGTAATGCGATCAAATCACAATTGCAAATCACAGCAGGAGCAGTCACATGGAGTACCACCCTGGGATCCACAATTGCGATTTTACGATGGGCTTTGAACTCGATATTTTATCCATTGTATTTTATAACCCCGGCGGGTCCGATGTTATTGCAAATATTTGGGTCGATAAGCTGATTGTAATTTGCCGATTGTGATTTACGGTTTGGGGCTTCTGGACCTGATACTCTATGCATTTTATTTCATAATCCTGGTGGGTCCACAGAGTGCCTGATGTATGGGTTTTTGGTTCATCTGCTAATTGTGATTTGAGATGGGGACTGTTTTTGGTTCATCTACTAGTTTCTTCAGATCTTTGTTTTCATTCTTCAATATTTCTATGCTAGACAGTGATAAGTCAAGCTTAAATTGATGTTCATATGTCATTTCTTCATGAAATTCAGGTACATTCCCACATGCATATGTTTCATTTAACTGAACACTTTCCTTCTGATAGGGTTTTTTCTCCTTCCTCTTTCTCTTTCCTTTCTCATCATCTCTTTTAAGTCATAAAAGGCTATATACTTTAATTATAATACTGGTTTGTGTTAAAAATATATTGTAATAATATTTGTACTTTTTGCGTTATGGATTGTGCTTTAAAATGATTATTAATTTTATTATTATCAATTTGGTGCTCGCATTCGACTTTTTCTACATCGGGTGGAAGATTTTTGGTAGTGAATACAAACTGATTTCGGGTGAGGATTCAACTCATAATTCAATTCCTCCTGACAGAGTCGCATTTTACTACTTCTATGTCGGTAAATTGATTTCAACCTAGAATTAACGTCTAAATTCATTGTGCGTGGAAAGGGTCGCATCTCTTTTTCTGCATACATGATTAATATATTTGTATTAAAATAATTCTCATTTTGTTTTTAATAAGTTTAAATTATAATTTATAGAATAACTATTTATTTAAATCAAGTTTAATGTTACAAAATTAAAAAATATTTCTTATTGCTAGCATGCTCGCGTGTTGCTGGTAGGCTGGCTCACACTGGCTTGACGTTGGGTTTATCTCCTTCTGATTCATGATAGACTGTTTAGACCTACGAACAGGCAACATTGTTATCACTATAAATTTCTTTCAACATTTAAACCCCATTAAAGTACCTCTGCTCCCCATACAATTCGCCTTTGAATCGAATCACTGTATTCAAATGCAGACCTGCATCTTCACACATCGACCATTTAACATAACACCATCCATACAATTATAGCACTATGTTGTTCCACCTTTTAAATCGATCTATTCGCTGTCAGCTACAACGCCCTCATAACATTAATGTCAATAACTTTTGCATCAGCCTTCAATTAACACAGTCTCATACATCTTCAACGCATTCATTTAATCTGGTAAACGATGCTGGTTCATACCTTGAATTTAACTCCACGCTGTAGCGTCTCAAATATGTTGCACCCAACACTATTACTCTGCAATGATAGTTAAACAAACTTCTTAGTTTTTAATTAAACTGCGCCAATCAATTGCCTATGCTGGAAATCGAATTCTCAAAGGTTGATACAAAAGACCGCTAGTGATTCAGCCCTCCTTGCACTGATCATTCCTCAGTCACACAGTGCCAATAGAATTCAAACTTCTACACAGAGAATGTAATCTCCAATTTGTGCTGGACAAGGCCATTTAACAATAAACCCATTGCTTTTGATCCCAGGAGATGGCGCCGCACAACATTTGTTCGAGATGTAAAATATGTGGTATTTGACGAGGCAGAAAATAATAGAAATTCAAGACCCAACGATTTTGATTATAATTCAAAAAATTGATTTTCAGATTTCAAAATCTAAAATCAATAAAATTTCTTCTCTTTTAAACAAAAATTTGACAGATTTCTTACCCAACATTCACTGAACAAGTCAATGGAGTTTTCCAAAAATTTGTACAACTGGAATCTCCTCCTCACATCCACTGCAGCATTACTGGAGCTCTGATACCACAATAATGGTAGAAGTGTCCTCAGACACCTAATTTTATTAATAAAAAAAAAATAATTACATAATTGATCTTGTAATAGTTTACACCCGAACAACCAAACACTCTTGCAAAGAGCTATTTATAGGCTCCATGTCCTAACTACCTCTAATTATGGATCACTTATTAAATAACAAGTTTCCATTTACATTAAATGCTATTCAAACCAGCTAGCTAACTAATCTCCTAAAATAGAGCTTAAGATACGACACATTTGGAGAGTCATATCTTGTTACAACAATATACTAATTTCTAATTGTCTCCATTAAATAATTAATCATTCTAGAATAATAATTATTAATTTAATTTCTTAAATTAATAATTATTTTATTTCAATTTTATAACCTATGATAATAAATTATTTTTGGATCATCTAACAGTATTAATCTCCAAGGCTTCCCAGATTTGCAGCATTACACAATGCTTAAAATAGTAAGGTAGGAGAGCAACCTTATATCATATGGTTGTCCAAAATTTATCCATGTGGCTTCAAACTAATTCCCAATGAACTAACATGAAATTGTTGAGAATGAATCCTTGCTTTTTGTACTTGTAAAAAGGTTTCGAAACATGTAGTATTTTGTACATATCATCATATGATATATTCATCCTCAAACATGGAAAGTTTTACAAAAACCTATCATTATTTGATGCATTAGTTCTAAAACCATATCAACCATTGAGCCAATGACCTTCAATCCATGAATTCAACGGTGGTAAAAACAAACACATACTACCATTAAACCATTGTCCTTCAATCCATGAATTCAATGAAGGTAAAAGGAGATACATACTATATGGGGTTTACCGATGAGTCTCGCTAGGTGAAGCCTAAGAGATGAGGGTTCAAATCTCATTGAGTATATATATATAACTTGTTGTGTGAAGGTTCAAATCTCATTAAGTATATATATATGACCTGTTGTGTTTTGGCTAGAAGAGTAGGGACCCATAGGAATGTCTATTGTCGACTTACACGCGGTTGCTCGTAACCTAAGTTTAGATTTGATCCTGAATTTATTCAGGATAACTCTCCCCAATTATCATCTTTGAATTTAGGCATCCATTTAACTTTACGCACATCCAATTAGCTTTACGAATAGGCATCCAATTAACTTTACGCACATCCAATTAGCTTTACGAACATTGAATTAGAATGTTGTGCGCTTCTTAGAATATAAGCAGTCTACAATCTTCATTTTCACATTGCGTTTTAGGCTTTTATATGTGTAATGTTCTAAAGTAATGTGTTCTTCACCTGTTTGTCGCATCAATCACTTAGAGCGAGTTTCATTGCCATAACATATAATCAATCTCCATTTTCTTGCAATCGATGATCCACACCGACATATGCCTTAACTACGTTGGATCCCACGAGAATAATTTAGGTCTATCCTATAATTTCCAATCGCCATCAAATTTTATTACAAAAATGACCACCGTTAGCATACTGCAATTCTCGTTTTGATATGTGGTAATATCAAAGCTGGTATTGAGAAAGATAGGAGCGGAGCGACGGAGCGCGCGAGAACGGTCACGGGAAAGCAGCAAGCGCTAGGGTTTCTGCGGAGACCTGCAGCGGCAGGTTCCCTGCCCAGTGAATCCCAGATCTGACAGGGGCAGCGCAGAAGAGTCAGGCACGGGGCCTGAGAAAACGACAATAATGGATCCCCCCCAGGGGGAGGGAGGAGCGGTACCTCCACCCGGAGAAAACCAACAAGGACCCGAGGTAAATCCCATTGAGGAATAGGTAAACAATGATAGAACCACAGAGGAAACGCAGAACACGAAGGAAGATCAAGCTTAGCAAGATAACCCAAAGGTTAGTTCATCTACATGCAAGCCTGTTGCTGCTCACAGGCCAGAAGTTGAATTACCCAGCCACCGTATTAATGCAAGAATACAATATATGAGGGATCATGCTCTCATAGGTAAATTTATCGGATTCTGGCCAACAGAAAAGGCCCTGAGAAAATGAATCAATATCAAATGGCGCCCAAAAGGACAAATAACCCTGCTTCTAGGGCCGAAAGGGTTTTTTACTGCAATCTTTAACTGCTTGGAAGACAAAAACTGAGTCTTCGATGGGGGTCCCTATTTTTTCAACTCTGCAGGGCTATTTCTCGGAGAATGGGTCGGTTGTTTCAATCCAGACAAGGAAGGTCTAAGTTATGCACCAGTATGGATCCGACTGTGCTCGCTACCCTGGGAATATTGGGAGGAGGAGTCACTAAAAGCCATCGGATCGGTCTTAGGAGACTTTGTCAAAGTTGCAGAAGAAACAAAGACCATAAGATATACCTCTTATGCCTCCTATGCCAGGATCTGCGTATACATGGATCTGAAGCAACCTTTGCCATATACGGTGCGTCTCTTTCATGAAGACCAAGATTGGATTCAGGTTATTGACTATGAGCATGTTCCTTTCCGCAGTAGGAAATGTCATGCCCTGGGCCATCTCTTCAGAGATTGCCCCTTAAACAACAAGCCCACAGCTCAAAACAGCCAAGAGCAACAATCTTAGGATGGATTCACCAAAGTAACAAATAGAAGAAGAGGAAGAAAAAAATCCACAGCACCTCCTAAGACGACGCCAGAGGATTTGTCCAAGCCCTCCACAAGCAACAGTTTCGAGGTCTTAGCAAATGCAAAAATACAGGAAGGGTCTATTTCGGAAAAAACAACACGCCCCTCTTCAAAAATAAGGGAAAAGAAGACGACCCAGGAAGGCGAAAAGATCAAGCCGGCCTCAGAGACATGGAATACTCCGGAAATGGATATAGACAATACAACTCACAGCATAGACAAAGGGAAGGAGGCAGAAGGAAGCTTTCAAGAACCGCATTTCATGGACGAAGACATCGAACCAATAGATATTGGGGAACTTGACATTTTGGGTCTGGAACAAGCTTGCAAATCAGGTAACTTTGACAAAATCCCTGATAGGCAAGTAGATAACTTAGTAGAAGTCTTGAATAAAGCTCAAAAAAAATATTCTCTAGGTGTTCAAACATGCAGTCAATGGGATGGTAAATTCATCACCAAAGACAGTAAAAAGAGAGGATGGAAAACGGCTTTAGAAAGAACTATTAAGATTGGAGAGGTCTTGGTTGAGTCAGGCAGATATGCCAAACTAACCAAGTATTACAATACTGACCCCAAACCTTCCCAATGAAGTCGATATCTTGGAATATCAGAGGGCTCAACTGCCCAAGGAAAGGGAGACTTCTAAAAAATTTGATAATGGAGGAAAAACCAGCAATCCTTTTTTTGCAGGAGACCAAATGCAATTTGATACTTTTGGAAAAAATTGCAGCGAAGGCCTGGCCAGGAGGGCTAGTTACAGCTGTAGATGCTCAAGGAGCTTCAGGAGGACTTGATATTCTCTGGGATGCAGGAAAAATCCAACTAGTTAATATCCATGCAAATAAAAATTTCATTCAAGCCATATTTCATCTTCTGGGTACGAACATCTATGGCCATATCACAAATGTATATTTTCCGCAAGAAACTCAGCAGAAAGCGGAAATACTAGATGTAATATCGCAGCTCAACACAGATAGGACATTCCCGCTCTGGGTGTCTAGAGGAGATTTCAATATGATTGCGTCAATAGAGGAAAAGCAAGGAGGGCGCTGCAGAATAAACAGGGATGGCTCGCTCCTAAAATATTTTATCCAAAATAACTGGCTGATTGATCTGCCCACCTCCAACAACCTCTACACCTGGACTAACAAACGAGTAGCTCCATTGCAAATCGCATCTCACTTGGATCGGTTTCTAATTTCTGATAATGCAGTACACATCGAAGGAGAATTCACAACCACCATTATTCCATTCTCCGGATCGGATCACTGGCCCATTGCATTGCATTGGAACAGGCCTGGTAACAATATAAAAAGACCCTTTCGATTTGAAGCTTTCTGGCTCTCTCATCCAGATTTCAACGACTTCATCCGTACAACATGGAAAAATGGTAATCCGACTGAGGCTACAAAAATGGTTAGATTCCAAAAAAAGTTGAAGCTGCTCAAGGAGGAGATAAAACGCTGGAACAAAACCACTTTTGGAAACATTTTCAGGGAGAAGGAACTCCTCATTCAAGAAATAAAAAATATTCAGCAAAGAATAATTTCGGAAGGACGGTCGGAAGAACTAGTACAAAAAGAACAAGAAACGGAAAAAAAACTTCTAGAACGAGATCTATAAGAGGAAGTTCTTTGGCGGCAGAAATATAGAATCAGATGGCTAAAGGAAGGGGAGAAGAACACCGAGTTTTTTCATAAAACTACAGTCCAAAGGAGAATGAGTAATCAAACCTCACAAGTCAATAATGCACAGGGAGCCAAAATTGAAACCCATGAAGGAATAGAACTTGAATTTCTCCATTACTTCAGGAAAATGAACCAAGAGCCCAACATCAATAGAGCAGAGCTGATCGACAAAATCATATTCCTCTCTTAATAACGGAAGACCATAACACTCTCCTTCTCAAACCTATCAGTCTTCAGGAGGTGGAGATAGCAGTGAATTTATTAAAAGCGGGAAAAGCTCCTGGTCCAGATGGTTTTACTTCAAATTTCTTTCAGCATTTTTGGGAGCTGATCAAATGGGAAGTATGGCAAGTAGTAGAAGAGTCGCGTACTCTAAGATGGATGTATCCGGGCCTGAATGCAACATTCATTGCATTAATACCCAAGACAGAGGATTCAAACTCTCCTGATAAATACAAACCTATAGCCTTGTACAATATCATCTACAAGATCATCTCCAAGGTAGTAGCTCTTCGGCTGAAACCCATGCTCCCCTTCATCATTTCACCAGAACAATTCGGATATGTCGAGGGATGACAAATAACGGATGGGATAATTCTCACCCATGAGATTATTCATTCCCTCAAGCAGACTAAAAAACCAGGTATGTTACTTAAAATTGATTTATCTAAAGCATTCGACAACATTAGCTGGGACTATATGCAAAAAATTCTGAAAGCTTTTGGTTTTGCCTCTTCCTGGATTCGCTGGATAAGTAGTCTCATTTCTTCCACGTTTTTTTCTATTCTCATTAATGGGATTCCATCTTCCACCTTCCGCCCTTCCAGAGGAATCAGAAAAGGGGATCCTCTGTCGCCCTTTCTGTTTGTAATTATGGCTGAGGGATTAGGACGCAGCATAAATTCGGCCATCCTATCCCGAAACCTCAAAGGCATTACTCTCCACCAAGCCCCTACCATCTCTCACCAGCAATTTGTTGACGATAACATGTTATTTGGTCACCCTTCTATTCAAGAAGCTCGCACCTTAAATGCTTTACTTGACAATTTCTTTAAAGCCTCTGGAGCCCTCATCAATAAAGTGAAATCCCAGATCTTTTTCTTCAACACTCCGCCGAAAACTCAAAGAGCAATTGCACGCATTCTAGGCTTATCCGTAGCTTCCCTGCCTTCCAAGTACTTAGGAGTGCCTTTAATTGCCTCTACCCTTAAGCACTCCTCTTGGACCAACCTGTTAGAAAAGCTGGAGGCTAAATTATTCCTATGGACTCATCGCGCCCTAAATATGGCCAGCAGGCTTGTGCTAATCAAGGCTGTTCTTCAGTCTATGCCGCTCTACTTGTTCTCCATAATGGCAGTGCCGAAATGGGTTCTTAAAGCTATCAAACAATTACAGCGCAACTTCCTTTGGGGAAACTCAGGACCAAATCGAAAATGGGCTCTGGTCAAATGGGAGAAGGCTCGTCTTCCAAAAAATGCAGGAGGCATTGGTCTTAGAGATCCGGAACACAACAACATGATCATGGGAGCAAAAATATGGTGGAAATGGCTGTCATACCCAAACATACCTTGGGCCAGATTATGGACAGCGAAGTACACCAACAACTTGCCCTTGGAGGAGCGCATTAGAATGTCGGAAGTAAGTAAGGGATCGGTAATGTGGAACTCAGCTATCAAGCACAAAGATTTAATTCAAAAACACAGTTTTTGGGAGGTGAAGGATGGATGCACAGCAAGATTTTGGATGGACTCATGGCAGCAATTCCCAAGCATAAAAAACATCATCCAAGGAATATCCGATCAGGACATAAATCAGTTGGATAAGGTAAGTTACTTCTGGAGATCCAACAATGAATCAGACCACAGAGACTGGAAAGAGGCGCGCAACATCATACTAGACAGCCTGGAGGCAATCCATCTCTCTCTATCCGAAGAACTGCAAAAAAGGAAAATTCTTAAGGAGGCAGGTAAGGACAAACTGAGGTGGGGGTACGAAGAGAAAGGCACATTTACAACTAAGGAGGCTTACAACATTATTCTAAAAGATCGACTCATCAAAGACAAATTATGGGAAAAAATATGGAATCCACCCATATGGCCGAAGGTCTCTATATTTCTCTGGCTCCTGTCACATAATCGGATTCTCACCTGGGACAACCTTAGAAAAAGAAAATTCGTAGGTCTTTCAATTTGTCTCAACTGTAAACTGGAAGAGGAATCAGCTTTACATCTCATGCAAATTTGTCCATTAGGAAGGAGACTTTGGGAGAAAGTCACATTTTGATGTCGGAAGGAAGGGAGAGTGTTGGGGGACATCAATAATACTCTGCGCAATTGGCCCCAAAAGCCTTATCAATGCAACATTCTCAATATTCTTTGGCAAATCATTCTAGGACTACTGATGTGGAATATATGGAAAGAGAGGAATAGGCGGAAATTTAAAGATCAAGCAATGCAAATGGAGCAGGTATGGAAAATCATGCACAATAACATCCAAGAAACCCTGTCTACTAAATGCTGGTCCCAAGAGGACTTTCCTTCCACTCCACAGGAACAAGCTATATGGAATAACTAGCAGATCCAAATTCAAAGTCCTAATTCTTCTCAAGGTAACTCAGCCAGACATCAAGATTCCCCAACCAGTTGGACTCCTCCGCCCATAAATACATTTATGCTCAACTTTGATGGGGCGTCGAAAGGAAATCGTGGAAGCACAGGATATGGTGGAGTAATAAGAAATAATCAGGGTAACCCTCTCACTGTTTTCTTTGGTTCAATTGGATGGAACACAAATAATGCAGCAGAACTGGAAGGACTATGGAGAGGGCTCAATATCGCGCAAGCTCAAAGGTACACTTCTCTTATAGTGGAAGGGGATTCACAAATTATTGTCAACATGGTCTCAAAGTGTTGAGATTGCAACAAGATGATGGAGCTTAGTGAAAAGAGTCGCCTTCACTAAGTGGGCCCGCAGGCTATTTTTGGCACAAGTCTATTTTTAGACTATGTCTATTTTTAGACATATGGATCATGTCTATGGATTGCAGGCTGCTGTTTATGGATGATTGATCAAGTTGGAAAAATAGATGGACTTCTATTTTTGATGAAAGTGTGAGTGATCACAGTGTGAGTGATCAAGTCTATTTTTAGACTGGCTGTCAAAAATAGAAAAGTCAAATATTATTATCTCACAATAATATTTGGACTAAAAACT